>JZKD02S1496930.1:0-10689 GCA_000966675.3 Picea glauca | reverse complement strand
GGACCTATCTATTTTTCAAGTAAGAAGTAATCAACAATTTATTTATCATCGTCCGACATTTATATGGTGTGATAATCAAAGTACTCTCAAGTTGTGTAGAGACCCAGTTTGGAGGCAGCGAACCAAACACAGTGAGGTTCATATGCACTTTATTCGAGGAAAGAATTAGGATGGAGTCATTGATATGCATTTTTGTCCATCTTCAGARCAGGTGGCAGACATCTTCAAYAAGTCTTTCACCGAACAAAGGTTTGTCTCATTGAAGGATATTTTGGAAGTGAGGGATACATCATCTTAGGAGCTTAACATGTTAGCATTTTTTTTTGTTAGTAGCATATTTTGATGGGATGGGGGGGTTTGTTCCCACTGGGTTTTCCCTCTTTAGCTCACTTTTGTTCAGTTGTTATACATATATACATGTACATGAGCACCTAACATGGCTTCATATTTCTGGGACTCATCATTGTGCACACCCTGATTGTGTTTCAAGAGGGGTGTTGGAGCACATGCTCAACTACATACTTAATGACATACTCATTTTTTAGCATTTTTTCTATTTTTCCTACTATTTAGGAGGATTGTTATTTCTAGCAGATCTATTTTCAGTCAGTGGATTCCTATCTGTAATATCATAGGAAAATAACATGGTTTTCCAAAACCATAGGCCACAAGTGTAAGGAACAAAAGATTTTTATGGCCATCTCGAAGATATTTCAGAAGAGGATGTTGAAACTCCCCTTGTGTCTGAGTCACCTGAAACCACTGACATAACCCCTCCCTTAGACCCTCCCGAAGTAGAACCTTTCATTTCCCTAAATTCTCTCACTGGCTTCTCTGCTCCCCAAACCCTCAAGCTAATCGATTACATCAAGCATAGGAAGGTCATCATTCTGGTTGATAGTGGGAGCACCCATAATTTTATTCATCGCCGCATTGCCCAAGAAACTCATTGCTACATCCATGCAGTCAATAATTTCCAAATCATGATTGCCAATGGTGGCTCCATGAAATGTGGAGGGCGTTCTGAAAATGTGTGTCTCCAAATTGGTGACTACCACCTGAAATCTCATATGTTTGCTATCGACATGGGCGGTTGTGACATTGTGTTGGGTGCAGACTGGTTAAGGACTTTGGGCCCCATTCTCATGGATTTTAAGGAATTAACCATGCAATTCGACCAGGAGGGCCAACATTATAAATTCCAAGGCATCACCGTCAGTTCACCTGAGATCATTAGTTCACATCGCATGGAAAAGATGTTCAAGAAAGGTCATTATGGTGTTATTTCCCAACTCCATGCCATACAAGGAACAAAGACACCCTTGGTGTCGCAAGACCGCCAATCCATCATTTTTAAAGATCAAGTGGTCTTTTCCACTCCCCAGGGACTCCTTCCTTCCCGTGGTGTTCATGATCATTCTATTCCCCTTGTACCAGGAAGCCTTCCTCCCAATATCCATCTGTATTGTCACCCATTTTCCCAAAAAAATTAAATGGAGAAAATGGTCCAGGAACTCCTTAACGTGGGCGTTATCTGTTAAGGTTTAAGCTATTATTAGATTTCTTTGCATTTCAATAGATAACAATAGCATAAGATAGGATCACTGAGAAATACACAATCACAAGAGACACATCATTTATCCTAGGAAACCCTCATGGGGTAGAAAACCCAGCAAAACTTCCTTAATATAGATAGCCAATACAATGCCAAGAGATAACTCATACAAGTACAGAAAGTCCTCTCCCAAAGATGTCTCTCTCTCTCTCTCTCTATCTCTCTCTCTCTCTCTCTCCAACTGCATCTTTGAAACTTGTCTCTCAATGAACAATTGAGTGTGTGTCTAAGTGAGATGTTAGCCTCCTTATTTATACAAGTCTGGCATGTGTGGAAGTATCTTTTCACTGGCAGGGCCGACTTCTTCTTCTGAGTGGTTATAACCACCTTTATTATATTTTGGTGCTTCTTTAATATATTATGGGGCCGACTTCTCTTTCTGCCTATTACAATTACATTATGACCAATCCAAAAAAGGGGATTTGGTCCTTTACAGTAGCCAACATGATCAATCCACAATGGGGATTGATCCAATGAATAATATATCAAATAATAATTAGAATACACTTTGCAATTACATTATTTCAACACTCCCCCTTAAAAAGAAGGGTATCCTTCAACAGCATCAGACGAGAGAGAGGCCTTTATCATCAACAACATCAGGAGGCCAGCATCATGAATATCATCTTGGAACACTGACTAGCGTATCTATAAATCATCGAAAGTTTTCTTTATCGGCAACGTCGTCATTCTCAAAGGAATGCAATCATCATCTGCATCAATATGTATTAGTATAAAACTAATACATCATCATCATCACAGCACAACGTTGGCTCATCATAATACGGGACTGGATTTACGTCACAGTTGTAAGGCTGGAAGCTCAGTACTCGTCTTGCTTTACATCACAGCAATCAAGATGGAAGCAAGATACTAGACTGGCTTTACGTCACAGCTTCTCAAGCTGGAAGCACAATATTAGTCTCATCTCAACGTCTTGTTTTACGTCGCAACACTCAAGCTAGAAGCAAGATACTAGATTGGCTTTACGTCATAGATTCTCAAGTTGGAAGCACAGTACTAGTCTCATCTCAACGTCTTGCTTTACGTCACAACACTCAAGCTGGAAGCACAGTACTAGTCTCATCTCATCGTCTTGCTTTACCTCACAACCATCAGGTTGGAAGCAAGATACTAGACTAGCTTTACGTCACAGCTGTCAAGCTGGAAGCACAATACTAGTCTCATCTCAACATCTTGCTTTACATCACAGCACTCAAGCTGGAAGCAAGGTACTAGACTGGATTTATGTCACAGCTTCTCAAACTGGAAGCACAGTACTAGTCTCATCTCATCGTCTTGCTTTACGTCACAACCATCAGGTTGGAAGCAAGATACTAGACTGGCTTTACGTCACATCTTCTCAAGCTGGAAGCACAGTACTAGTCCCATCTCATCGTCTTGCTTTACGTCACAACCATCAGGTTGGAGGCAAGATACTAAATTGGCTTTATGTCACAGCTGTCAAACCGGAATCACGGTACTAGTCTCATCTCATCGTCTCGATTTACGTCACAACCATCATGTTGGAAGCAATATACTAGACTGGCTTTACGTCACAATTCTCAAGCTAGAAGCACAATACTAGTCTCATCACATCTCTTTGCTTTATGTCACAACAATGAAGCTGAAAGCAAGAGATTTCTCATCACAACAACTACTCCCCCTTTCGAGGAAGGTCCTTTCGGACTATACCAAGCTTATCTCGAAAGTGCTCAAACTTTAGACGAGATAGAGGCTTGGTCAACACATCAACAATATGCTCATTCGTGCTAACGTACTGGAGCTTTAAGGCTCCTCTCTGCACCATGTCACGGATGTAATGATAACGAATCTCTATGTGCTTCGACCTGTTATGGAATACAAGATTATCTGTCATCTTTATGCAGCTCTGGTTGTCACATAGGATCGTGGTTGCTTCCATCTCTAGGTAAAATAGGTCGGTCATCAACTTTCGAAGCCATATAGTTTCGTAGCTAGTAGAACATGCAGCAATGTATTCTGCTTCCGCTGTGCTGAGAGCAATGTTGGATTGCTTCCTACTCTGCCACGAGATCATGGTTGATCCCAAACTGAAACAACATCCTGAAGTCCTTTTCCTGTCAGAAACACTTCCTGCCCAATCTGAATCAGTGTACCCACTCAATGTGAAATCATGACCTCCATCATAATTGAGACCACAATCTAATGTACCCTTAATGTACCTCATCACATGGTTTGCAGCCACAAGTTGAACATGTCTGGGTTCTACCAGAAACTGACTCAAAGTGTTCACGGAAAAACAAATATCTGGTCTAGTGTTCGTCAGGTACATCAGTGATCCAATAATATGTCTATACAGTGTGGCATAAATCAATTCTGACGAAGTATCGACCAACAGCTTCAGCTTCGTTTCCATGGGTGTATTCATGGTCTTGCATGTCGAATCTCTTCAAGATTTCCACTGCATAATTCCCTTGGTTAAGGAAGATCCTCTCTGGACTCTGCCATACCTCAAGATCTAAGAAATAGTCCATTAGGCCAAGGTCTTTCATCTCAAATTTTGAAGCGAGTCTCTTCTTACATTCAGTGATGAGCTTTTCTTCTCCAGTTAAGAATAAGTCATCCACATATAGTAATAGTATTACTGGCTCATCGTTCATAACCTTGAAGTAGAAGTTAGAATCTGCTTTACTCTTGGTAAAGCCCAAGCTCGTCAGAAAGTTGTTTATCCAGCCATACCAAGCTCTAGGAGCTTGTTTCAATCCGTACAAGGCTTTCTTCAACTTGCAAACATGAGACTTCCTATCTTCAACTTCAAATCCTTGAGGTTGCTCTATATACACTTCCTCTTCAATAACACCATTTAGGAAAGTTGTCTTTACGTCCATCTGGTGTAACTTCCACTTCATTTTAGCTGGAAGGGCTATGATGGTTCTAATCGAAGTGTATCTGGCTACAGGAGTAAATGTCTCTTCATATTCAATGCCTTATTTTTTAGAAAAATCCACGAGCTACAAATCTTTCTTTATGCTTCTCAATACTTCCATCAGCAACATATTTTATTTTGAAGAGCCATTTGGACGATACCACATCCTTGTTATTCGATCTGGGAACTATTTCTCATACATCGTTCTTTATTATGGATTAGTATTCTTTTGTCATGGCATCTGCCCATTCTTTCTTCTAAAAGGCTTCTTCAAAGCAGGTAGGCTCATTTTCTAGGAGATCACACATCAAATCCATATAACTGGAGAATGGCTTAGGTATCTTCACATGTCTAGTGGTTCCTTCGGGAACACAATATTTCTCTCCATCTAGAATAAGCTCTCTAGCCCAAGTTGGATTTCTTTTATGGGAGATTTTCATCTGAGGAGGTTCTTGAAACTCTACTACGTCATGATCTTCTAGAATTTCCTCATCAGGGGAAGTTACGACTTCCCTCACTGGTTCAACAGCTCTGGGAATTACAGGTTCCTCTTCATATACCTCTTCAAGCTGTCATTTTCTCGATTTCTCGAGCACTACATCTTCATGAAAGGTCACATCCCTGTTGATCTCAATGTGACAATGACCTGGTATATAGATCTTGAAGGCCTTGGAGACCTCACAGTATCCCACAAATATTCCTTTCTTTCCTGAGGTTTCCATCTTGTTTTTTTTCTCTTTCGGTATATGTATAAATACTGGGCAGCCAAATATTTTGAGATGGCTTACCTCTGGCTTCTTTCCGATGAACATTTATTCCGGGGTCTTGAACCCAAGTGCACTATGGGACAATCGGTTTTGCACATATACGGCTGTCACTGTTGCTTCTTCCAATAAGCACATAGGAATATCTTGATCGTGGATCATGGTCTTCACGGCTTCCATTATCGTTATGTTCTTTCTTTCAGCCACATTGTTTTGTTGAGGATTATAAGGAGTAGTGAGTTCCCTCTTGATCCCAACATCTTTGCAGAATTTCACGAACTCTTTTGAGGTGTATTCTCCTCCATTATCTGACCCGAGTATCTTGATCTTTCTTTCAGAAAGATTCTCTATCAAGGCTTTGAATTCCTTGAATTTGTTGAACACTTCATCTTTAGATCTCAAGAGATACAACCAAGTCTTACGAGAATAATCATTAATAAATGATACATAATGTACATACCCACTAATGGAGGACGATGGCATTGGGCCACACACATCTGAATGAATGAGTTCCAGGACTCCTTCTGCTTTGTTGTCTCTCTTCGTAAAAGTGTTATTGATGTTCTTCCCTTGTGCACATCCATTGCATACGCCTTTATGGTCAACCTTGAGTTCTGGTAAACCTATGACCGCTTTGCATATGTATGGTAGTGCCTTGTAGTTAATGTGAGCTAATCTTTTATGCCAAAGTTCACATGGATTCTCAATGGAGTGGGTCATGGCAGCTTCTGAGTGATCCTTTATCTTATACAAGCCACCTTATTATTTTCCAATGATGATTGTTACATTTATGGTTTCTCCTTTAGCACATTTCCTTCTACAACCTTCACTATTGCTTCCTCAGGGTTATTACCTGTGACCTAGAATAAGGTCAACAAAACAACAAGCAAGAGTAATATCTTTTTGATAATATAAAGCAATCGCACGAACAATCATCACAGTGGCTCCTTTAGAGCTATTACTTGTAACTTGTCTGAAGCAAAGATTAAAGATAAGGAATACAATACGAAATGAGATCAATACTCTCATAGTGTTGTGATCAAACATTCCTCCATGGCAACCTGGAACTAACACACGACGTTTCTCCTAGTGGAGGTGTTAGTTGTATTAGGCAAATGATTACGTTAAGCATTTAACTCTATATGCTCACATGCTATCAAGTATGATACTTTACAAAGACTGATATCCCAACTATAGTCATCAACTTGTCATGTGTACCTTTGAATCTTATTAACTTGATTAATCAAACATGGAGCCTTGTCCTCAGGAATGAGTGCTTGTTTTTCTTCCGAGTCTCCTTCACTCAAGATGACGAGTGCTTTCTTCAACCTGTCTTTTTTACTAAGACAATACGCTATCTTGACAGAAGGTTGGGTTAGAAGATAAGTTCTACGATCTCAACTTTTAATCCATCTAATACCTTGACTCAGATTTTGATCAAAGGTTATAATGATGATCATAGCTACAACATGCAACATTGATCAATATAACAAATGGATGCATGTCAGAATAATCACACTTGGGTTGCATCATTCCTATGAATGTGTTGGATCTTGAGATCCTTCTGGATCTATGGCAAGATATTCCTTCTCCTGCAAATACTCTTTAAAGTTTAACCATTTAAACATATGTGAGTACATACCTCTGATAGCATTTGCAGGTAGTGCCTCCATCTAGCAGCAGCGGTAATCATTACCAAATCTTAATAAATTCAAGGGTGACTACAACTGGTACTATGGCTACAACTGCAACTGGTTCTGAGTCTGCCACTGCAACTGCAACTTAGGGTTTTATGAGGAAACCCTAATTTTTCAAACTTTGAATTTTGAAATTCTGATCAGGGGATAGATGCGCTGAGCTGAGGCGAGTAAGCTGGTGCGGTCAGATTTCTAAAAATACAACTTTTACCCCTCCAAACTTGATCTGTGGATTTCTGCACTGGTGCTTCTGGTTTTCTGGTACTTCTGGTACTTCTGGTACTCTGATTTTCTAGTACTTTGTGAAAATTAGGGTTTCACTTTCCAGGAGATCTATCCACTAAAAAGGTACGTTGAAGGTGCCAAAATGATCCTTGGGGGAGAGCGCACTTTTCTAGATGGTTTTAGGGCTGAAATACCTCACCAACAAAAAACCCTAATTTGCATGTACGACAACAGTGACGTTTTTCACTTTCTCTTGTGAAAGATGCTCTCTTCAGCTTAGCTCTGATACCATGTGGTTTAAGCTATTATTAGAGTTCTTTTCATTTCAATAGATAACAATAGCATAAGATAGGATCACTGAGAAATACACAATCACAAGAAACGCATCATTTATCCTGGGAAACCCTCATGGGGTAGAAAACCCAGCGAAACTTCCTTAATATAGATAGCCAATACAATGCCAAGAGATAACTCAAACAAATACAGAAAGTCCTCTCCCAAAGATGTGCCTCTCTCTCTCTCTCTTCTCCAACTGCAGCGCTCCGAAACTTGTCTTTCAATGAATAAGTGAGTGTATGTCTAAGTGAGGTGCTAGCCTCCTTATTTATACAAGTCTGGCACGTGTGGAAGTGTATTTTCACTGGCAGGGCCGACTTCTTCTTCTGGGTGGTTATAACCACTTTTATTATATCTTGGGGCTTCTTTAATATATTCTGGGGCCGACTTCTCTTTCTTCCTATTACAATTACATTATGACCAATCCACAAAAGGGGATTTGGTCCTTTACAATAGCCGACGTGATCAATCCACAATGGGGATTGATCCAATGAATAATATATCAAATAATAATTAGAATACACTTTGCAGTTACATTATTTCAACATTATCCGCCCTAGTACGAGCCCCTACTCTTCTCCTGTGGTCATAGTCCTGAAGAAAGAAGGTTCTTGGCGAATGTGTCCTGACTTCCGTTCCCTCAACAAACTTACCATTAAAGACAAATTTCTCATTCCTGTTGTTGTCACCCCATAAATGATGGGAATCAACGGATGACTTGGATATTATCCGTATCTAGTGTTTGTGTTGACAAATGATTTTTCATTCTGCAAATAATTTGAAAAGAAAAAGAAAAAGAAAAAGAAAAGAGAAAAGAAAAAGGAAAAAGAAAAGAAAAAGAAGAAAAAGAAAAGAGGGCATAAAAGAATTGAAAAGAAAAGCCCCATGCAATAATAATAACTTGGTCATACCTTTCAAGCATGGCCAAGTTCTTTTAAATTTTAATGTTGATAGGTTAGTGAATAAATCTGACCAGACTGTCTAATCCTGGTCAGATAGCCCTTAGGATAGATTAGTGAATAAATTTGACCAGACTATCTAATCCTGGTCAGATAGCCCTTAGGTTAGATTAGTGAATAAATCTGACCAAAATGTCTAATCCTGGTCAAATAGTCCTTAGGTAGAGTAATTTCTTAACCCAACAGTTTAATCTGGGTTAATTGTCCTAGGAAGATAGGTTAGCATGTAGGTTAGTTTCTTTATTTGCTTCACCACCAATGAAACCAGATTGATGAAAATGTTACACCATGTCTCAATTGCCTAAGAATAGTGTGGACAAAGTCCCTTGGTGGTGTCTATGTGAAAAGTTTGGGAAAAACCCGTAAAATGCACTTATACTAAGTTTTCCCAACATATATTTCTCCGCTCCTGGTTTATGCTCCATGCACTTTTCAACGATCCAGATCGTGGCGCCCAGATCTACGGTGCACAGAGTTTTCCGGACCCCCCCGACTGTTCTGCTTTTAACCGGGGGGGTCCGAAATCGGTAATAACATTGGCGCATATCTGGACGGCCCAGGGAAGGGCGCTTAAATCAACGGTTCACAGTGGATTCCGGACCCCCCCGTCCGTTCTGCCTTTAATGGAAGAGGGGGGGTCCAGAATGAGTATTAAAGAGCATGCTAAGATTTGCGGCCTGGAAACGGGCGTGCAGATCAACGGTCTAAAAGGGTTTTCGGACCCTCCCGGATGTTCTGCTTTTAACCAAAGGGGGGGGGTCCGGAATTGTTACTTTTCTCTTGCAAGCCCCTTGTCATACGTGGCGTTATCCTATTGGTCTAGAAGTCCTATCCCCATCTGCCAGCCCTCGTCACTCATGGACGTCATCTCCCACTTGTTCCACTTTCTCCTGAGTGTGTCCCATCCCATAATTGTTGTCAGTACCTTATCCATTTTCACTCATGACCAGCCCCTTAGTGCGACTTTTACCGCCAATCACTAGCCTCCACGTCATCCGTCTGTATGTTTTGGCCACTGTCACCTGCCATCTCACCCCCAAGTGGCCCGTTGTCCATTTATTACGGGATAACATACCCGTTATCTTGATGACCTGTATCCCACGCCAAACCGACCCCAGTTTTAAATAAAACTATTGTTTTCCCTCTTCATTCACTATTCCTCTATCGCACCAGAAAATCTACCTCTTATTCCTCCATTGTTTCCCCGTCGCCTTCATCCATAGCCAGTCGACCCCACTAACATAGTGTTTATTGCAGGTACTGTTGCAGAGATGGCGCCAAAGCCAAGACCAGCGGAAGGAGACGAGAATCTTTTTCTTCCTCCTTCTATCGACCTGGACAAAATCTCGTTGGTCGATAAAGACAGATTGATCGCAGATACCATTTGCGACTTCGATTTTTCAGATCTCCAGTCATGGCTCTGGGAGGTGTTCCTGGACCAGAGCGATGAAATTGGACTCTGGGAGTCCAATTTGCCCCTGTACCTTTTTCTCTAGATACACCACTTTCCCGAATTCACTCTCAAAAGCCAAGCTCATTATATTCCCGACCAAAGGGCCATTGTCTCTTCATCTAGAGACGTCCTCTTCTTCATCACCCCCGAAGACATTGACCAAATGATGCAAATTCCCCGTTTTGATTCTGTTTCTCCTTTCAACCTAGAAATCCTTACAGAGTTGTATCAAAAGATGACATTTCCCCAGAGAGCTCAAATATTCGATTTGTTCCTTCCCACCTCCGCTCAACTCCCTTCCACCAATCCACCTTACCCGTCATCCATGTTCTCCACCAAGGGAAACCAGATCATTTCCTCCCTTTGTGCTCTGTTAGGATACTATTCCGACCAGTGGGTAGATGAGCCCATTCTGGGTTTTCTATCCATTTTCTCCACTGATGAAAAACCCACCACACAGTTCGATTTTAGTACCTTCTTGGCCAACAATATTCACGAACAGTTCGTGAATTTTGGCATGGAAGGCATGTTCAGATATTCTTCTATATTGGCCTACATGTTTGTTTTCTAACAAGCAGATAAATTCAGTTTTTCTATGCAGAAAATGGACGCAGACAGAAGGCCTCAGCCAGTCACAGCGTGGACATCTTTGTTGAAGCATAACTCCACAGAGTATAGCTTCAAGGCATTCATCGATCTTTTCTACCACCCTGTGGTAAGCATGTTAAGTGG
>JZKD02S1496919.1:0-10689 GCA_000966675.3 Picea glauca | reverse complement strand
TTTCACTAAGTGAAGGATCCATCCATCACTGGAAGGGGGATCACTAGATGGGAGCCAAGCCTTCTCCTTCTGCCTATGGATCCTTCAAGTGGCGCTCAGTGTGGGCCTTCATTCGTCTAGTAACTAGCCATAAAGAAAGAATGGACACATTGGGATGATGTTCAGAATCTGAGGGGAGGGGAGGGAGGTTTCGGGTCTTATAGATATTAAGCAGAAATAACTTGCATAGTCTTGAACGATTATCAATAGTATCATGTAACTTAGGGCCCCTCACACCAAATAAGTAAATTAGGGTCACCATTGTTTTCACACTCGATCGACCGGGCCATAGGAGATCGAGGTTTTTAACACTCTCCTGACTTCGGAGGGATTTATTGATGCAAAGAGGTCAATTCCAACACCCCGCAGGGTCTCTTTCCTGACCTCCTGCTCACAGGATCATTCTTATTCTCCTTTCTGCTGAGCCGAATTGGCTCTTTAAATTCTCGACCTAGTCCACAGGTCCTTCTCTACCCTCCATGACCTTCAACACTTGACCGTGGTTATCCCTAACTTTCTATCGGAGTTTGGGGTTTCGCGGTTCCCGCTGTTGAGAACTCCTTACCTCTCTATCTCCTGATTCGCGATCGGCTCCATCTCTGGCCTTAGCCCCCTAGCTATTGTCTTTGGTCCATATGACCAGATTTCACAAGACCGTAGCTTTATATCACCCTATCAGGATTTCGGCACTTGCGATGTCACGATTCGCAAGTCCTCCAGAATCGTGATGGCTCAATCAACACTGACCTCCTCTCGCTTTATCGGGACTTTTGCTCTATCGCTACTTCACTGCCCATGACTCTCAGTGCTCAGTTCTCCGACTCCCAAGTCCCGATGTGTCGAGATGCCGATATCTCCCTGTCGCGCTTTCGCGACCTCGCACCCTCATGACTTGAACCCTCCAAATATTGGATTTTTAACTTACGAGCCCCACGCTCATGAGATCTTTGATCTCTGCCACCTGTATTCCACTTAATCGGTGGTCCCACACGCTAATCGATGGTTACCGAGGTATTGCCTCTTGCGACCTCGCCAATTTTGGCTCAAATCTTTACGGCTCCAACTCGCGAAACCCCGAGTTTGCGATATGTCGATGCCACCTGTCGCTGGCCCCTTGCGGGGGTTAACCTTCCGACACCTGTCCTCCACTACGTCCTTAACTCCATCGGGAAATCGCGTATCGGGATATCGCGATTCCCGTTGTCTTGTGCACGGGATTTTCAATTCCCCGATTCCTGACTCTTCAGGATCTCCTGCCATGTGCCCCTGCTGTTTGGACGGCTCAAAAACCCCGTCGGGATATTGCAAATCACGATTCCAATATGTGGGAGATCTATGTCCTCAGAAACTCTGAATTTCGAACCCCGATTCACTCCGGATTTCTGACATGTGTCTTGTCCGGGATCTATGACTATGACCCCTCCTCGGGATCTCGAGACTTATGAGGTCTCGATTCTCATATTCAGTGAAACCGCGATGAAGCTAGCATCCCGATGACTCCTCTGGGTTCCTCCTCTGCTCCTTCAGAATTAACCTCGGCACAACTTTCCGAGATCCAACGGCTAGCAGGATTTCTTCCCCAGATATGATGAATCAGATCCCCTGTCCTGTGCACTCACCTGTACACCTTCCTGGACGTGAACTACTCGACGATCCAGATTTCATCTTCAGGCCAATCTGACGGCTGCTGTGATCTCACCCGAGCCTCCTTGTGCTTTCATCCTTCCTTAGGAGGATTTCCAAGGTTCTAAAGGCCTCGACCTCTGCTGTCTTTCTTCTCTGCGAGCTCCTCAATTCCGAGCCTCGCTGATGCGTGTAAAAGCACTGCCCTTCCTGATCTTCTCCTCAAAGTTTTGGAGATTTGACCTCTACCTCCTGTAGAGTCATCGCGCATATACCACGTTGTCTCTCCTGAGATTCTCCGAACACTCAGACCCCTTGAGGGATTTTAACCTTCTTCTCCGCAGATGGAGAAATGAAATGGATGCCCTTCTGGCTATCCTTCTGCTCAAGCCTCTTCTTGAGTACTTTTGGTTATTCAGAAACCCAGTGAAGGTCCCTCAGTGGACTCTTCCTTCAGCTTCATAACTCAAAGAGTTCTCTGTTCTCCTGTGCCTGCATGCACACTTTCTCAACGCCCTCCTGGCGGAGTCTCTTTGCTATAGAATGTTCAACAGTTCTGTCTCCTTTATCCCGGGCCTCTATGCACCTGCTCAATGCCCTCCTGGAAGAGCTTCTCAGAATCCTCAGTGATTCTGGTCTTTCTCTGAACTCTCAGCAGAGTCCCTCCAACTGCACCTTGTGCTTATGCTCAATGCCCTCCTGGTAGAGCTCTACAAAATTCACAGCAAAGTTCTGTCTGCAACTGTGGTTCAGCTACACAACCTTTCCTTCTGAGGTGTTCAACAACCTCAAAAGTCTTCCTTCTCCCGAGTTGTTGATCTCAGTCCTGTGCCTCAGCACGTCTTCATCTGACTCCACAGAGTTCAGAAGTGCATCCTCTGTGCATGACTATCAGAACCTCAACGTTCTGTCACACCCCCCTGGTGTGAAGCCTCAAAGACCTCAACCTGAAATCACACAAACTCCCTACAAATGCTTAACAAACATACATTTACAACATATATATGGAACACCTACAAACATCCATTCAACACACAGAAAATGCAGGAAAAACTGCTCTGTCATATATTAACAAATGACAACAATGCCTGTATCTTTACAATGGTGTTCCTGAGCTCTCTCTCAGGCTCCTCTCCTCTCTACTCTAACTTGTCTAACTCAAAATGAGATATCCAAATCTGTTTTACCTGAGGGCTCTTAGCACTTCCCTCCAGGTTCACCTACCCTATTCAATTACAATGAATGGGCTGTCTAGTCCAGCATCTGGATCTAGATCCCAGCCATACAACACATTAAATGCCTATCTTATCTACAGCCTGCGCAAAGGCATGACTTTCCTGGCTCACCAGCCTAAACACATTTAATTACAATCATTTTAAATTCAAATGAGGTTGCGCCTCCCTTTTAGCGTATGAATGCATGCGCACTGACGTGGCTGGCTGGCTGGCTGCATGGAGAGATTCTCCTGCATCATACTCCACAGCTGCAAAAATCATGAGCTCCTGCTCATGAGCTTCCCCTGTAGCTGTTTGGAAATCCTCTTGGATCCCAAGTAAATCTTTAGAGCTTTTCATCTGCTCCATTCTGTTGCTGCTGCTGCTTCTGTTGCGCTACTGCTGTTGCTTCTTTCCTTCTGCCCAGCTGCTCCTTGCTGGCAGTTTGTGCTAACTTCAACATCAGCTACATGATATCCATGATCGCCTTATCTAGCTGCTCCCATGACTGGTCCTGTTCTTGCAGTCTCCTCTGTTGCAAATTTTTTTGGCACATGAGAAGATCACCATGATCTTCCATGCCTCCTTCATCTGTTTCCAACTTCACCTGTTGGATGTGCAGACCTTGCACTTTCACCCTTTCCTCCAGGGCTTCTACCTAATCCCACATATCAACAAAACAAATGTTGTCTGTCTCTTCCTCCTCTGCTTCTGCAACATCCTCTGTTGCATTCTTTTCAGCTTCATGGCTGAAAATGCTGAGCCATTTCTCAGAATGCTCATCATCCTTTTTTGCTCCTTCGGCTGTCAGCTTCAGTGCTACAAATTCTTCAGCTTCTTGGCTGAAAGCATTGAGACATTCTACCGAATTCTCATCTTCTTATTCTATTTCGGTTGGGGCAGGTCTCAAGGTTTTCTCCAATTCTTCCTTGACAGTCATCGTCTGCTCTGACTGTTCTGTTGTTGCATCATCTGCAACACAATCTTATGCCTCCTCCTGGGAAAATGGTAGGAATATTCCAATTCCCCCAATCATCAGAATATCATTCTGATCTTCTTTCTCTGAATTTATGAGACCCTCAGACAATCTCATCTGCTCTGTCAGCTGCATCTGTTGATCCAAGTTTTTCTTTGAGCTCACCTGCTCTGTCAACTCCTCAAGCTGATCCAAATTCACCTGCTCATCCATGCCGACCTGGAAATATGGGATGTTTCCGCTGCTGCTTCCCTGGCAGACCATAAGATCAACTGATCCCATCTTCATCAGCACTCCTTGCTGAATTGAAATCTTCTCTGAGTCCATGAGACCTTCAAATGGCCTCGCATTTTCATCTCTACCCACCTAGCAGTTTGACACGCTTCCGCTACCCTCCTGGCAGTCTTCGATGCTTCTGCTGCCCTCCTGGCAGTCTTCGAGATCCTCGTCTGATCTCTTTTCATTGCCCAACTGGCAATGTGAAATTCCCTCACTATCCTCCTGACAGTCCGTGAGATCCTCAACTGATCTCAACTCGTTGCCCTCTTGGCAATCTGGAATTTCTCCCTTTCTGCCTTCATGGCAGTTCTTGAGATCATCAGACGGTCCCAATTCATCCTCTTCATCATCATCCCCATCATCGAGACCTTTTCCAGTCTCTGGCTTGCATATCTGAACCAATTCTTTCTTTTCTATGGGCCTGAGGTCTTCAACATACCTCAGCCATCTCCTTAACAGTCTGCGTTGTTTCATGACCATCAGTTCCCTGACTGGCCATTTCACCTTTGGCGTCTGCATGGGCCATTCATATACCCATTTCTGCTTTTTATTCTACCGCATCTTCATTTCGAGATCCCCCATCTCTCGCTTTATGTCAGTGAGCTCCTTATCCATCTCTGCTGCGCTCATCAGCTTTGGGCTCTTCATTTCAGCATGTTTATGGCCTTCAATAGCCATGTTGCTGTCTCTATCTATCTCCCTAACAGATCTGCTACTGTCACTCCTGCAATCTTGAGTGCCTAGTTTCATCATCTTACAGTCTCCCTCTGACTGTCTATGGACTATTGCCTACCTGCAAACAAGTCCTCACAGAGTCCTCAGTAACTCTGTCTTCCTCCTGCTTTCCTCTGTCTGCAATATACAAACAGAATCCCGCTCTGATACCACTTGATGCAAAGAGGTCAATTCCAACACCCCGCAAGGTCTCTTTCCTGACCTCCTGCTCACAGGATCGTTCTTATTCTCCTTTCTGCTGAGCCGAATTGGCTCTTTAGATTCTCGACCTAGTCCACAGGTCCTTCTCTACCCTCCACAACCTTCAACATTTGACCGTGGTTATCCCTGAATTTCTACCGGAGTTCGGGGTTTCGCGGTTCCCGCTATCAAGAACTCCTTACCTCTCTATCTCCCGATTTGTGATCGGCTCCGTCTCTGGCCTTAGCCCTCTGGCTATGCTCTTTGGTCCATATGACCATATTTCACAAGATCGTAGCTTTATATCACCCTATCGGGATTTCAACACTTGCAATGTCACGATTCGCAAGTCCTCCAGACTCACGATGGCTCAATCAACGCTGACTTCCTCCCGCTTTATCGGGACTTTTTCTCTATCGCTACTTCGCTGCCCGTGACTCCCAGTGCTCGGTTCTTCGACTCCCAAGTCCCAATGTGCCGAGATGCCGATATCTCCCTGTCACGCTTTCGCGACCTCGCACCCTCGTGACTTGAACCCTCCAAATATTGGATTTTTAACTTGCGAGCCCCGCGCTCGCGAGATCTATGATCTCTGCCACCTGTATTCCACTTAATCGGTGGTCCCACATGATAATCGGTGGTTACCGAGGTATCGCCTCTCGCGACCTCGCCACTTTTGGCTCAAATATTTACGGCTCCAACTCGCGAAACCCCGAGTTCACGATATACCGATGCCACCTGTCGCTGGCCCCTTGCAGGGGTTAACCTTTCAACACCTATCCTCCACTATGTCCTTAACTCCATCGGGAAATCGCGTATCGGGATATCGCGATTCCCGTTGTCTTGTGCATGGGATTTTCAATTCCCTGATTCCCGACTCTTCAGGATCTCTTGCCACGTGCCCCTGCTGTTTGGACGACTCAAAAAACTCGTCAGGATATCACAAATCATGATTCCAATATGTGGGAGATCTATTTCCCCAGAAACTCCGAATGTCGAACCCCGATTCGCTCCGGATTTCTGACACGTGTCTCGTGCGGGATCTACGGCTATGACCCCTCCTTGAGATCTCGGGACTTATGAGGTCTTGATTCTCATATTCAGTGAAACCCCGATGAAGCTAGCATCTTGATGACTCCTCTGGGTTCCTCCTCTGCTCCTTCAGACTTAACCTCGGTGCAACTTTCCGAGATCCAACGGCTAGCAGGATTTCTTCCCCAAATCTGATGGCTCAGATCCCCTATCTTGTGCACTCACATGTACACCTTCCTGGACGTGAACTACTCGACGATCCAGATTTCACTTCAGGTCGATCTGACAGCTACTGTGCTCTCACCCGAGCCTCCTTGTGCTTTCATCCTGCCTTGGGAGGATTTCCAAGGTTCTAAAGGCCTCGACCTCTGCTGTCTTTCTTCTCTGCGATCTCCTCGATTCCGAGCCTCCCTGATGTGCGTAAAAGCACTGCCCTTCCTGAGCTTCTCCTCAATTTTTTGGAGATTTGACCTCTACCTCCTGTAGCGTCATCGCGCATATACCACGCTGTCTCTCCTGAGCTTCTCCGAACACTCAGACCCCTTGAGGGATTTTATCCTTCTTCTTTGCAGATGGAGAAATGAAATGGATGCCCTCCTGGCTATCCTTCTGCTCAAGCCTCTTCTTGAGTACTTATGGGTATTCAACAACCCAGTGAAGGTCCCTCAGTGGACTCTTCCTTCAGCTTCAGAACTCAAAGAGTTCTCTGTTCTCCTGTGCCTGCTTGCACACTTTCTCAACCCCCTCTTGGCGGAGTCTCTTTGCTACAGAACGTTCAACAGTTATATCTCCTTTATCCTGGGCCTCTATGCACCTTCTCAATGCCCTCCTGGCAGAGCTTCTCAGAATCCTCAGTGATTCTGGTCTTTCTCCGAACTCTCAGCAGAGTCCCTCCAACTGCACCTTGTGCTTATGCTCAATGCCTCTCCTGGCAGAGCTCTACAGAATTCACAACAAAGTTCTGTCTGCAATTGTGGTTCAGCTACACAGCCTTTCCTTCTAAGGTTTTCAACAACCTCAAAAGTCTTCCTTCTCCCAAGTTGTTGATCTCAGTCCTGTGCCTCAACACGTCTTCGTCTGACTCCACAGAGTTCAGAAGTGCATCCTCTGTGCACGACTATCAGAACCTCAACGTTCTGTCACACCCCCCTGGTGTGAAGCCTCAAAGACCTCAACCTGAAATCACACAAACTCCCTGCAAATGCTTAACAAACATACATTCACAGCATATATATGGAACACCTACAGACATCCATTCAACACACAGAAAATGCAGGAAAAACTGCTCTGTCATATATTAACAAATGGCAACAATGCCTGTATCTTTACAATCGTGTTCCTGAGCTCTCTCTCAGGCTCCTCTCCTCTCTAATCTAACTCGTCTAACTCAAAATGAGATATCCAAATCTCTTTTACCTAAGGGCTCTTAGCGCTTCCCTCCAGGTTCACCTACCCTATTCAATTACAATGAATGGGCTGTCTAGTCCAACATCTGGATCTAGATCCTAGACATACAACACATTAAATGCCTATCTTATCTACAACCTACACAAAGGCATGACTTTCCAGGCTCACCAGCCTAAACACATTTAATTACAATCATTTTAAATTCAAATGAGGCTGCGCCTCCCTTTTAGCGTATGAATGCATGTGCGCTGACGTGGCTGGCTGGCTGGCTGCATGGAGAGATGCTCCTGCATCATTTATCCCTTTTTTATTAATGCTATATAATGAAGAATATGAAAAAAGACACAAAAAAAGGAATCCATAATGCCCTCAATCTTCCAACTTCATTATCGATCGAATCCATTTGCAGAATGATTACGTTGATCTCCTTATTCTTAGAATAAAGAAATTCTTCAAACATGTTGTGGAAAAGAAACTCTAGATGTTCTTCACGCATGGATGGAACAGGGAGAGGGGGAAACACGTCTTGATACATCAACATGCATCTTGATGTCATTTTCCCTGCCATAATAGACATTGCAAGGAAGAATAGAAAGTCTTGCTTTACTTATATAATATAATAAAGGGAGGAACTTCTTGATTATTTGATTTCTTTAGGTAAATAAGAAGTCAATTGCATGCTTTACTTTACTTGAAAGTCTTTTTAGAGAGAGGGAGGAATGGGAATGTATTTACAGGGTAGGACAAGAATGGGACAAGTATATGCTTTCTTTAAGGGGATTTATTTATCTATATGTGATTACGCATTAGCAACATTAATTAAGAACTTATATAAATAAAGAGTCATTCTATATTAAAGTATGTCATTACTATTTATATATGTAATTATGTTAACTAAAGGCCTTATTTTCCCATTTATTTCAAAATTTTTGTGAAGAGAAAGAGGGAGGCAAGGCATGGAGGCAAGGGGCTCCTTGAATAAACATAAACAACTAAATTACGAACATGACTGGAAAACATAATCACCCACCACCTTCCTTCCCCCTTAAGTGTCGAACACACGACAAAACCTTATTGAGGTTGGGCCCCTGGGAAAATGATTTGTTCAGGGGGCACTGAACTTATTTTTTATCTTCATGCTAGAAGAAGCATGCCGCAACTAAGATACGACTATATGGACGGTCAAGAAACGAATCAACTCATGTCTTGGTCTTATCGGGAAGGGACTTCCTTTTAGAATCATTTTGTTACTGCCGTTGGTCGAGTGTCTCAAGATAATTACACACTATACTTAGGAGTGCTACTCTATAGATAGTTACCCACTCTAGTTATAAGAACACTCTACTTAGGAGCACTAATCCTATGAAAGGCCAAGTAAGGTCCTGCCCAGTAAGGTCCTTACCCTCTAATTTGGAATTTAGGGGAAGAAATATACCTACCTGAAAGGTCAATCCTTCGAAAGTAGGGTCCTGTGCCTTACCTATTTGTTTGGTCCTAAAAGGCCTCAAAGAGGGTAGGTAACTAACTAGAAGGTCAACCTAGTCCTAATCAAGTCCTGATCAACCCAGTCAGATTAAACCCTTCTAACGTGAAGTTAACCCCACCGATATTATCCTTGGAAAACAAAAACCTGCTCGCTATTTTCCGTCAACCCAGTCTTTAAATGCCCCTTATTTTGCGTTGTATTAATGAATGATTCTTCGTTCAATAGAGAGAGAATAAAGAAACTTGACCAACGAGAAAGGATATTCACTTATATCATTATATAAGGGTCTTTAGACACTCGACCAAAGGGTATTTAGACACGTCGTAAATACTTATTTATTTTTACAAAGGGAGAGGGCCACTATGGCATTGTTTTAGATAGTACACTTGACCAAAGGCAATAACCATTGGTTGCTCACCCATTATGTGGAAAGGGATATGCCATTGGTTCGGTGTTGTTACCTACTTGTGCCATTACCTACTTGGCGTTGTAGGCCCCAGTGGAAAAGGTGGTTTCCCATCAGTTGTAAGCGTATTCCATCTAATCGGATAAGTAGGTGTATTCCTCGCTCGAAGTGGGGAAAGGTGGTTAGGTAATATACCCATTAGCTTAGGTAAACCCCTCTACCGACTACCTTCTTTAGGCCAGAATCAAGTGGACAAAAAGATCCTTCCTTTCACCCCTCGGTTGGGGCTGGGCAGAAGTTGTATGTCCCCTTTTGGCTAAGGTGGTGTCATCCACTGTTGGTCCCGGAGAAAGGTGGTTCTTTTCCAATGAAGGAAGGCAGGAATCAAAGAACCTTACTTTCGCCCCAGGGACAAGAAACATGTAGTTTCATCAGTTGTAGGCCCAGCAGGAAGGAATCACATAGGTAAAGGCCATAGCCATAAAAGAATGAATTTATGATTGCCTCCTTTCGTATTCATGCATCTGTATGTAGGTAGGCCAAGCACAACTATCTCTATCTATCCCATCCGAAATGAGATTGAAATGGGTGAAAAGGTGGTTCTTGGAAACATGACTCCTAGAAACAAAACTAACTTGGTTATTTGTGCACGGTGGAAAGGACTCTTGGAAGCATTGGCTGCCAGGTTGTGAAAAGGCAAAATTGGTTCTTCACTAGAGCTTACTGTATTCCTTGGGGGGAATAGCCATCCATGGGGAATAGATGCATTACCTACAAAGATAACAGAAGCATAAACAACACAAGGTCACGAAGGGAACGTGATGTGTCTCAAAAGACATCTTAGAGAGCTGAAGGATATGATTATACATCTGCGTGAAGAAAAACAAATTTTAGAAGAAAGGTATGCCAAACATCCCAGAGAATGTGAAGCGACTGAAGAGATATCCCGCGCAGCTCTTGCCAGCGAGAAAAAAGAAACAAGATTAGCTGAGTTCATTCCTATATTCACAAACAGAAGGAAATGCTGAAAATTTTGAAGGAGACATCACCCAAGAAATTTTTCCATTTAAATAACAGCTGTGACTGTCTACAACCAATTGTCGCACACACTTCCCCCAACAAATGAGAGTGTGATAGAAAATCAAAGTCGTTACAACTAACAACGAGACTCTGACAAACACTTGTCCACTCAGACATCTGGTCGAAGAAAATCATTGACACATCATTCCCCATGATGATACCTGATCGATAACTGAATCCCTGTGGAAGATTACAAACAATCATGATGTAGCCAGATGTATTCGTTGTCTAT
>JZKD02S1496908.1:0-10689 GCA_000966675.3 Picea glauca | reverse complement strand
GCATTTCTATTATATTATTGAATATTTGTGATATCTCTGTGCATTTCTCTATTGTATCTCTCATCTCATTTCATGCCGAAAATAATCTGGATCATATACATTTGTGAGATGGATCATGCATTTTCCATAGCTTACAAATCTAAATCCCATCCTTTTGCATCAAATTCATCTAAAACAAATATTTTTATTGCCATATATGGTTCATTAGTGTGCAACCCATAGATTCCCATGCATTTCCAGTGTGCAACCTGTAGATTCCCTAAAAAAATGTGAAAAATAAAATAAATCCACTTTTTCAAGAGGGTTTTACAGTTCGACTTGTTCCCAAACTCCCTTGATCCCATAAAAAATATAATTCAATGACCTCACTCCCTTGAGGATGTTTTAAAGGAACCTTTTAGGGAATATATGAGGAGGATATCCAAGGTGTAAATTTATGTTGTTGAATATGCAAGATTCCCTATCTCCCTTCATCCTCTGAGTAGCATCCCCTTATTTTGGAAATTGCTTTCCAGTACTCCTTATTCTCCCTTATCTAACCATAGGGTGTGTTCCTATCCATTTTGGGTCATCTGAAGAAGGGTCATCATGCTACTTTGATGCTTAAATAACCATTGGAGGAACCTGGGACGTTGGCTTCGAGGCAATGTCAATGGTTCGAGTCAGGTTCTAACCACTCATTTTTACCGTTTTCAATAAAATAGTTCTCTTTCCCCCATACATGTGTAAATTGATTTCAATTTGTTGATATATGCTATTTTAATTCATATACTTGAATATTTGCACATTATCTGTATGATTTGAATTTGTAACTACCTTTTTGTAGCATAGGTTTGGTCTTCTTTTGTAGGTTGATACCAGTGAAGATCAAGAGAAACATCAAAGGTGGAGAGTGAGGATCGACATCATACATAGGATACAAGGTGTGAGCCCTCACCTTATCTCTCTCTCTCCCTTTCACTTCTTAAGTAGTTATTCTTCTCATAGCATTTTTGTATGTGAGGGTAGATTTTTGTCTTTTATATATGGTCTTTCTTTGTTGTGACATGACCCAAGGTCACAGGGGAAAAATATTGTAACATATGGGGCCAATCCTTCATATATTCTATTTTTTAGGATCCACACAGATACCATCCTTACCAACAATATTTCCTAGGTACTCTCATAAGATCCAAAAGTAGATTTAGACTATTTGAGAAAGAGTTTGTGCTGAGATAATAAGTGTAATACTTGATTCACATGGGTGAAATGGGCTTTCCAAGTTTTACTATAGATTAGGATATTATCAAATAAAACTAAGAAAAATTATAGAGGAAAGGGAGGAAGACATGATTCATGAGACTTTGAAAGGTGGAAGGAGCATTACACAGGCTGAAGGGAATGACCAAGAACTCATAATGTCCCTCATGAGTTTGAAAGGTATATTTTGGAATATCAACCTCTTTCATACGTATCTGGTGGTATCCAAAACATAGATCAATTTTGGTAAAGTAATCAACGCCAGTAAATTCATCTAAAAGGTCATCAATGACAGGAATGGGGAATTAATATTTGATGGTAATTTTGTTGAGGGATTGAAAATCAAGGAACATGCACCATGTGCCTTCTTTATCTAGTACCATAATTATAGGAGAAGAATAAGGGCTGGTACTAGGATGCATAACACCAACCGCTAGCAATTCATGAACAATTTTATCAATTTCATTTTTTTGGGAAAATGGGTGATGATAAGGGAAACAATTGGGAGGAAAATTGTGAGGGAAAATGGGAATCAAATGATCATGAGTACCATAGGAAGGGGGAATTCAAACAATCATGGGCACCATGGTGGTAGCCAAAACATAGATCAAGTTTGGTAAATTAATCAACACCAATCAATTCATCCAAAAGGTAGTCAATGACAGGAATAGGGAATTAATATTTGATGGTAATTTTGTAAGGCTTGAAAATCAAGTCACATGCGCCATGTGCCTTCTTTATCAAGTACCATAATGATAGTAGAAGAATAACGTATGGTACTAGGATGAATAACACCATCCACTAGAAATTCATGAACAATTTTCTAAATTTCATTTTTTTTGGAAAATGGGTGATGACAAGGGAAAACATTGTCAAGAATATTGTGAGGGACAAGGGGAATCGAATAATCATGGGAACCATGGGAAGGGTGAAGTCCTTGCAGATTGTAAAAAACATTTTGGTGTTTGGAGAGGAGATATTGTGTGTTGGGATGAACAATAGGTGAGGGGGTATCAACTGGTTGAATGGTATGGGGTTGTGCAATAATATTAGAATGACCTTTTTTGAGTATTTTTTCCATTCAATGGGAACATATGATCTCATGGGATATTTATTTGATTCCTTGGAAGTGATATTGATGTCCAACCTACTGAAATTTCATGATTAATTCCGTGAAATGCATAGTCATGAGGCCTAGTGTGTGTAAACATTCAACACCTCCCACAATGTCGCAATCACCCATGTCAATAGAAAACATATGATATTTAAGGTGGAACTCGCCAATTTGTAGGCACACATTTTCACAACACCCCCCACATTTCATGAAACCACCATTAGTAATCATGATTTGAAAATTGTTGACTACACAGGTATAACACATGGTCTCTTGGGCAATGTGGCGATGAATAAAGTTATCGTTTCTACCATTTTTGACTAGGATAATGAATTTCCTATGCTTTATATAGCCAATTAACTGAATGGTTTGGGTAGTAGAGATACCAGTGAGGGCATTCAATGAAATAAGAGGTTCAACTTCTTAAGAATCAGAGAGAGGTTTATGATCATCTACTTGGTGTAGATATTTAGAATGGGAAAAATAAACATCCTCATTAGAAATGTCTATAAAAATAATTTTCTCCTTACACTTGTGCCTTGAAAATTATTTTTCAACACAATTATAGAAAATACCCTTAACTTGGTGTTCAACAATTTCTTCCCTGGTTAATTTGTGTACCTTAAGAGGAGGGGAAGGAGGGTTAGGGTTTATGGGTTGGGAGAGAGGAAAAAAGGATTGTTTTATGTTTTGGGAAGATACTACATGTTTTGCTTCCTTGGCATGGTGAGTAGATTCAAGACAATCATAGGGGTGATACATTAGGACATGCGCTTGTATGTCATACTTCGGACCACTAATAAAAATTCATGGAATAAGGTTTTGGACATGCCATCATTCGTAAATCCAATGCCTAAAAAGAAGTGATATATTCTTCCACCATAATAGAATTTTTAAGCTTGGTTAGATGGCCCAAAAGATGTGTATCAGTGTCAAATAGTTCATAAATATCTACACCAAATTGGTTCCAAGCAATATACTTTTGGTGTGAATTTTATACCATTACAACTGTTGCTAGCACTCGGGATCAAAATAAAGGACATTGATACAAAGTTTGATCAAATCATAATTAATTCCATGCAAGGAGAAATAATGTTCCATTTCGATGACGTATCCCATGGGATTTGTGCCATCAAATTTATTCACGTCAACTTTGGGAAGACATAGTTCACGATGAAGGGAGTTGGAATGAAAATTCATGGAATGGGAGGATTCGGTGCCTTCTAGGTGAAGGTTGTTCAGAGGAGTTAGGGCCTCATAATTGACTTATCTAGTGATTTATTTCTTCAAAAATGGTTGTGAAGTTATTTTTCACCTTGTAAAAGAGGGATTCAAAATGGCTAGTGAGGGTATCGACTTTGGAATTGAAAGTAACAACATTGGAATTGATGTTGTTGATGTTAGTCTTGTTCTGCATGTTGTCATTTTACAAGGCAAGGCTGCAACTATCAACTTCTTAGTTGCAGGTGTGAGATATTTGGGAGGTAGGTGAGAAAGGGTTATGGGTGATGGGTTCTACTACGATTAGTGTGAAGTGAGTAAGTAGATGGAATAGGTCCTGAATAAGGGTGTCGAGGAGGGTGGGTGGGTCCATGGAAAAAGAAGGTTTGTAAGTTATGGGTACCATTGTGATTAGAGAGAAGGGAGGAATATAGTGGGATAGGTCTCATATAAGGGTGATGGTGGGACCACTATACTCAATTTTGTTTTTACTCTTGTGGATTTATACTCCAGTCTGAATAATATTGGAGTGACAAAATGCCCATATTTTTAATAGTTAAAATTGTTTAGTAATTTCAGAACCTAGATACATGAGGTAGGGTTGCACTGCAAAATTTCTCCTTTATTGTTGTTATATTATGTTTTGATAGTAAGGGTTAGGTTTTTAAGGGTTCCTATGGATAAGGTTTTTCCTGTACTATAAATCTATGATATATCGATGGGGTTGAATGGTAGTACTTAGCCCAATATCTTGGGGCTCTAACTAAAGAGGCTCAAACATACCCTTATTTGTACTACCCTATTACCCAGGTACGTGACAATAGTCTTCCCAAGTGTTGTTATTGGTGTCACTATAGAAGTCAGGTGGTCAATAAGATGATATATAGTTGGTTTTAGGAGACCTATGGGACTCCCTATATACTTGAGGGTACATGAGAGTGAATGGACATGTACATGTGTTGTATAATGCAGTACTAATTGAAGGGGTAGCAACAAGGGTTATAGAGGTTTCCATATAGGTGAAATATTTTGTTTCAAGTAACTCATGAAATATTACATATTTCTTGTGTGTATTCCTCCCCAACCACAATTTTACCTATCGAATGACATATCATTGTTCTTTAAAGATGTCGACAATAGACGTCTCTACCTTGGAATTGTTTTTCTAAAAATAATGTAGAGGAAAGTTATTTGATACGATTGGTAAGGTACCAAATGTTATTATGCAGAGAATAAACATAATTTTATAACAATTATCAGTAAAAATAGCAAAATATAGAGCACAATGACAAATTGATTCCAGAAATGATACCTTTATTATCTTGATAGCCAAGTTTAGTTTCGTCTTTAAGTGGCCAACCTCCAGAAAAGCATAGCTCAAGTACAAAATGATTCTCAAGACAAAACTTTCTCATGCTTTCTACTACTATTTATACTATTTAAACCTTTGAGAGAACGTTCAAGAGTAAGATCTTTATAGAATTTGAACATTCTATTAAGTCTTCTTACATTAGACATGTTCACATTATTACATAGGAATTATTTACTAATTTCAACCTTTATTACATAGAAAACATATTGTTCTACATTCTTGAGGGATTAGGGAGGTTAGGACCCTAATAGAGGATGACACCATCTCTTGGTTTGAGATCATAAGGAATTTTTTCTAAAATTTTGTCAAACCTTTGGTCAAATTCCTTCAAAGATTCATTATCTTTTCTTTTTATTTCATGGAAAAGGGTCAGAAAAATCATACAATATTTTCTTATAGCCCATCTTTTAATAAAATAATCATGCAAGTATTGTCAATATTTGATACTCTTTTCAAGAAGACTATTTAACCATCACCTTGCATTTTATTCTAAAGATATTGAAAAGAGTTTCATAACTACACCCTCAGTTTCATTAGGAACAAGATGAATACTGAGAGCGTTATAGAAGGAGGAAAAATGATGTTGAGCAGTAATGACATTGTTTCCAAAAAACTTGTGTTACCACTTCTCAAATTTATCAGGCATGTTATGAGGGTAACCTTGAATTCTAGACATGTCTAGTGCCTTGTATGACATGGTAACAGATGGTTTCAAAGCCATTGGAGTTACTCTTGGAGGATTATTGAAAATAGTTCTTATCACGAGAGAAACTTTGGGAAACCTTATTTTATATACCTTTGGAGGATCAATGTACCTATGAAAGGTTATTTGGTTGGAACTTCCAACTCCTAGGTTATCTTGATGTGGAGTCGCCATATGAGCGTGCTAGGTTAGGACTTGATGTATACCCATAAAATAATTTTGAAGAATAGACTTCATATTTTCAAGAATATTGACCTAATTATCCCCAAAGAAAGTGCCAAAATGTTACCACACAATCTAGCAACTTGGGGGAAATCATTCACAAGGAACCAAGACTAGTGGAACATTAGAATATGTCACCATTGTCACCTAGGAAAAAAATTCCCTCTCTTTAGTGAAGGAAAAAATACAACACATGGGAGGCTTCCCCAGAAGCCTTCAGGAATCCCTAGGTCAGACACAATCAATTCTAAGGAATCCCTTGTAGCTACTTAATCTACCACCAAAGGAAT
Source organism: Picea glauca (assembly GCA_000966675.3). NCBI lineage: Eukaryota > Viridiplantae > Streptophyta > Pinopsida > Pinales > Pinaceae > Picea > Picea glauca. The sequence goes on along the minus strand of JZKD02S1496908.1, from coordinate 4,528 downwards.
AAAATAAACAAGGTGAGGATAAGGTGTTAAGTTAATGCAATTACCTTATGTGAATGGATGATGACATATGTCAATTTAGAATGTTTAGCAAGTGAATTTTAGGGTCAAGAAGATCCACAAAAGCTACAAAAGAATAAAAAGTTATCCATTGTTGAAAAAATTGAAATAAATATAGTAAATTATAGTTGAAGTACAATATATAACAATGTCAATAAAAAAATCCCTTCAACAAGTAGTAAACCAATATAGAAAGAGGGATAAATAATGAATTAATATGATGTTTTATTAATTAACAAAATATGAAAATAAAGATGCATATAACAACCCTAAACCCTATACATTGAACCATAAAAGGATGAAATAACAAATAAGCAATTCAATTTAGGGTTTATATATGATTATTGAGTGAAAAAAAATGCATGAAAGTCAAATTGCCCCAATATTTTATGACTGAAAATGAATATATTGTTATAATAAAACCCTAATCTAATCGTAAAACAATAAAAAGAGTTGAAATTTGGAATTATGTGATTGACTATTGGGAGAATGACTAGTGCCTATTATGATTTTGTGTATATGTGTTGAAAATGTGTTGGCATTGATTTCAAAATGATATTTTCTGTTGTATGCCTTTGTGCGTTGATGAGTCTCTATGCCTGAACATGACCATGCGAGAAATCAAGGAATAATATTTGATAGAGAGGAGTAGACAAAGTTGGAAATATGTTCTTTATTGTGGTATGTGAAAAGATAATTCTCCCCATTTATGCGTATACTATACAAAGGTATGAATAGGTGAAGAGATTTKCACCAGAGAAATCTCAATATGAAATGCAACTCTATGAAATAWTTTTTGTTATAGAACAATATACAGAAGATTGAAGAAATGGTGAAATTGATATATCCCACATTCAATGGGAAATTTTAAACAAAAACGCTTATAATGAAAAGGGGTTATCTCTTAGTTCGAATTAAAGTGAGGGGAAGAGCTATGGAACMTTACACAAAGGATTARGTTTAGACCCTGATTGTTCATATCCAAGAGATCARTGGCTAAGACCAAGGATTTAGGCCTGCAGTGGGAACTCGAAAAAAGACTAAGTCCCAAGACATARAGGAGATAGTGAACATCGTAGATAGTCAAAGGTATGTGAAAAATGAACTTGAACCCGCAGACTTGCAATAGGATTTTGAGGAAATGGTTAAGTACCAAGAATATGTTGAATGGTCAATGTCTCAAGAAATGGATAAGTATGAAGATTGGATCGGTCAAATGGACAAAATCATGAGAATTGGGGAAGTTCCACATACCCGCGGACCCATGGTAAAATCTTGAAAATTGATTAAGTCCCAATATCTCGTGCAGATAATTAAGTGGTGGAGCCTCAAGAGTATATAAGGAAATGTTGTAGACCCATGGTGGAATCTGAAGAATAAAGTTAGTATCAAGATGACATATCAACGATTGTGGCTTATCAGAGATCTGATTTGATGGTAGTTGTAAGCTGAGGGATTGAGATATACAAGAATTCAAGCAATGGTATATATTGAATCTTGATGAAATCGGCGACTCATTATGACCCATGGACCACGATGAAATCTTTAGAATTGGCTAAAAATGAAGAAATGACTAATTAACAACAACAATATATCAGACAACTCAAAAGGTTTCCACATGTCATAGGCCAGATGGGCCAAAGGGTTAGAAATATAATGGCTCATAATGTCTCATATACTCATAGTGAAACATTTAGAAACATTTCTAAGTGTAGGTGAAAAATGAATGGGAAAAAACTCGGGTGTGAAATTTTGCCATCACGAAGATGTGAGGAGATGTAGCTTAGACCTACAAACCCATGGTGAGTCTTCAAGAAATTGTCTAAGTATTGGGAAAGGAAAAATATACAGTTGAGATCAATCTAAGATCTGATCATATGGTGACTATGAACTAAAGACCCATGGTCCCGATATACTAAACAAGAATATATAGATGATTGGTATTTAATCAAGAGAATATAATATGACTATTGTATGTTGTGGTTGCATGGTGTGTTCTTGTGGATAGGAAAGTAAATCGATGGTTTCAATTAAATAGAGTTCCATATCAAATGATGGTTTTGTAATGTCGTTACATGTGGTCCTGATATGATAAGAATATTGATGATCGAGATACAATCAAGGATAGATTTGATGGATATCAAGCGTTAAGGGTGTATTGTGTGTTTTGGTGGACAATAAAGTAAATCGATGAATGATATTAAATCCAAGAACAAATATGACGGTATTTTTACATTGATTCTATGTCGTGAAAAGATAGAGAACATAAAACAAGGGGTTTGGATAAGCCTTTGGAGGAACTTTGTAGCATGTTTTTCGGAGATCTAGAGCTAACCCTGTATTCTTTGGATATGTGGACAAATATTTTGTTATATTTTTTAATATAAATATCTATGCTCCTATGAAGTTTTAATTGTGAGAGTGAAGATAAGGTAGAAAGAATTTTGAGATCATAGAACCAAGGATGAGCAGTGCAGCAGAAATAATGAAAGAGGAAAGTGTCAGGGTGGTTGGGTGGTGCAAGGAAGATTAATCAGAAGTATATTCATTTCAGGGTGGAAGGGTGCTACAAGGCAGATGATTTTTGTTCTCATCTTCTTAACAAATTGGTTCCTAGCAGATTGGTGTTTTCATATCGTAAGTGGATTCTTAAAGAGGCGATTTGTGTCCTCATCTTCATAACAGGTTCGTTTCAAGAAAGTTAGTACTTACAAACTCTAAGTGGGTGCTTATAGTGAGGATTGGTTTCCTCATCTTCTCAATTGGTTGGTGCATGTTAATTTGGTTCTTGAAAAATTATAAGTGGGTGCTTTCTACAGGGATTGGTGTCCCTCACAATTGAAGCCTATAAAGAATGAAACTTTTATTTTAATATTAAAACTTTCCATGTTTCTCCCTTATTACAATTCCATGTAAAATATATGTGTACCATGTCTTTGTGTTGATATCTGTTGATATGTAATATTATGTGTTACTTATGATTAACTATGTGATGATTAGTTAAAGTGGTAAACAAGATAAAGTGTTAAAAATTTGTCCAATATTGATTCACACCCTCTCTTAGTATTGTTGAATATTCCAACTATATGGCATCAATTAAGGACTCCTTTGAAGAGATGTGAGTGGATATAAGGTGATATCTACGGTTGTTGTTAAGCACTAATATTGGCTCATTACCCCTTAATTGGGGGATATTACATTAGTAATGTTATTTTATTTATGTCAGCTTTATTCCATTAGTTGTAATTATACCTCCTAGTCTCCTATATATACCAAGGAGACATTTTCATTTGGAATCATTTGGTACTTGAACATTTATGTGGGGTAAAAGGAGGTTTCCCCCTCAAAGAGGATTATTATCTAAAATTATCTCTTTTGAGGGCATTGAGTACTTATTCTTAGGTTTTTCTATGCTATATTGATATTTGGTTCTTAACATATGGTATCAGAGCTCAAGGTCTTGGGGTTTCGCTGCTACATCTGAGACACCGTGGCATTTTCTCTATAACTTTGTTTCTACAACGATTCAGAAGGAACGGATTGGAGGATATTTAGTAGGCGGATCAAGGTATGTTGGGTTTAAATTTCATCTCTTGAGGCCTTATAATTTCAGAGGTAAATCCTTTGTAAGACAGGGTTCTGGAATCATCCTAAATTGAGTCATTGCGGAATTTTTCCTATACAATTGTTTCTGTAACGTTTAAGACCCTGAACTCCAGAGGATATTCTCTAAAATTAGTAATATATCCTTGGTATAAATTTCATATTTTGTGTCATCTTAAATTTGTAGATACAACCTATGGAAGATAGGGTATCTGACTAGTCCTAGTGACTAGTCTCAAGCATGTGTTTCGGGTAAAAAAACCATAAATTAACCATAATATATTCCTGGAGTATCCAAATTTAGTGAGACCAGTTGCATTGGATAGTGGACAGCCCATAGTAGTTAGGATATGACTTTAATAATTTTATATCAATTATTTTGTGTGGGGCACGCTATACAAGTGAGATCTCCTCGAAATGCCAAAAATCAACAAGTTGCAGGGAAGTTATCGTAAATTCCACTTGGAACATCCAATTTTTATTAGACCTATGGCATTGAAGAGAAGAAATATCAGAGACCTACAAAAAATAAAATTTCATACTCAGAAGGGCCAAAATTTTGGAGATACAATAAAAGGAATATTGTCTAGTAGAACCACCTCAAAATCAAGGTTTAAAGTGATACTTGGCCAACATGCCACCAAAAAAGGGAACTTCTACACCAAATAAGCCTTCGGACAATCCTACTTGGACTCTTAATGAAGGTGAATAAATGCGTAGGGACATAAATGATTTACAAAAGAAGACAGTAATCAAAGATGAACTACAAGAGATGATGGATTCAATGGAAGCTAAGTTGGATACTAAGATGGATGGTTTAAAAGGGGATATCATGGAAGGATTGAAAAATTTCCTAATAGAGAGGACA
>JZKD02S1496897.1:0-10689 GCA_000966675.3 Picea glauca | reverse complement strand
CCCCTTATCCTTCTTCCATGTTTTCGACCAAAGGAAACCAGATCATCTCGTCCCTATGCACCTTGTTGGGATACTATTCAGATCAGTGGGTAGATGAACCCATTCTAGGATTTTTATCTATTTTCTCCACCGATGACAATCCCATTACCCAGTTTGACTTCAACACGTTCCTGGTGAACAATATTCACGAATAGTTTGTAAATTTCACCACAGAAGGCATGTTTCGGTTCTCTTCCATACTGGCGTACTTGTTTGTCTTCTTCCAAGCAGAAAAATCTACTTTTTCCATGCAGAAGATGGATGGAGATGGTAGAACCCAGGTAGTGACCACATGGACCTCCTTGCTCAAGTATAACTCCACAGAGTTTAGTTTCAAGGAATTCATCGATCAATTCTACCACCCAGTGGTAAGTATGCTTAGCGACAGGCCCGAGCCTAGGATAAATGGTGAAGTTCAGAGGATCCTGCATCTCTCGGATCACACAAATACAGGTGATTGGTATTTATACGAAAATCACACTGAGATCAGAGTATATGGGTGCGAGTTGGCACCGTATAAGCTGCCCAAATACCTGCCTGTTAGAATTTTTTCCCTGAAGTGCATAAGGCAGATGATAAACTCTGATGACATTCACTTCATGTCACTAAAGAAAAAGAAACAACTTAGAATCAAAGGGCCGATTGGCTCTTTCATTTGCAACAATCGTGGTGCTGGAGAAGAAGCAGACAGGCTGCTGAAGGAAATGAAGTTCTTCATGAGTTTCCCATGGAATTACGATCCATGTGGGATTATCTCTGAGATGAGGGTGAAAAACAAGAACATCCCATATGTCCATGAATCTAGGCCTAAAGTGGAGAAATTAGCAAACCAGAAAGTATGGGAGCCTAACACTTTGGTCGAAGAAGAATAGCAGGATCTCTCGGCCACTGTATCGCAAACAACCACACCACAGGTTCCGAAAGAGAAAAGGCCTACGCAAGATTTATCTCCACCTGTCACTAAGGTGTCGTCAGAAGAATTCCAATTGCATACCAAGAGGTCCAAAACCATTTCAGCTCTTGACCTGACTGGGGAAAAGGAAGTCCCATCTACTACAGTGACCAAGGTTGATAGGCCACCCCTTAGTGAAAGCCTCCAACATATCATAACCTCAGCGTTGCTGAAGAAATCTACATATTCTCCATCGACCACCCAGCCAGGAAAGGTAGGACCGAAGCTGAGCATCTTTGAAAAATATCAGCTGATCAAGAAAAGGAACCAGACCTTGACCAACAACACCTGCACCCAGTTTTGGAAGCAGGCGTCGACTGCACAACATAGGTTGCTATCGGCTTTTGAAACCGAGAAGGGCATAATGCATATGGCATTCCTTCAAGCATAGGTGCCAGATCCAAAGGTGATCATTGATTACAAAAGGGCCACCTTTGAATTCTAGACGAAAGATGTGCATCTAGCCGATCAGATGGATCTGCACAAACAAACAGGGGAAATGGTTTTCTATACGTGGGCGCATGCTTCCACTACTGCATCCAAATTGCAAGTGTCCTTGAACAACGTTCAAACACAATTGAAGTTAGAGAATATATCATCCTTTGCCAAGGACAACAGAATCAAGACTTTGGAGGAATTGGTCCTCAAGATCGGGTACGATCCCTCGAACGTGAAGGCATCCGAGGAGATGATTAAAAAGAAAAATGTAGACATAGCCTCCTTAAGGAAACAATTGAAACTCTTGCCCACAGAGGATTCGTAGGCGAAGGAAGTAACAGAGAGGGAGGGAGAAAAAGATGAGATGCTCAAACTAATTATGGAGCAGAACGCACAACTAAAGGAAATGGAAGTTGAGATGGAGAAGCTGGTGAAAGAGAAAGAACAACTAAAGCCAATGGAAGTCATTCCATTGAGTGTAGTTCCACTTTCAGGAGTGAGCACAACATCGGTAGCAGAAATCCCATGGACAAATCCATTGACATCTCTGGAAAAGACAGCCGAATTGGCTAAGTCTATGGAAAAGATGAAATTGCAGGAACAGAGATCAACAGGCTCAAAAAGGAGATCGAGAACCTTCAAGAACTCAAATATTCCTTTCAGATCAGACTCTCCAAGGAAAAGAAGGTGTCAGACCAGCTCAAACAAGAGTTACAACAGCTCTGGAAGCAAATAGTGGCAGGTAAAACTTTGGTTGAGGTTAAAGAAAGTGTATGGAYAGACATCACCAAGTCCATGAATGAGATATGGCCCATGATACAGATCATGTTTGAGMAGAATGAATTGGTGCAGAGAAGAAAACAGGCCATTGAGAAGATTAGATCAGAATTGGGAGATATGCCAACATAGGCTAACGAAATCATCAAGTTCCTAAATTCTAAGACCAGGGAGGAGTTGGAAGAGCTAAAAATTGAAGATAGAACATAGACCATCCTCAAGGTCAAAAGAGTTTTGACCAAGAGAGGATTAATGCTTTAGCTAGAAGAAAAGGTTCAGGCCATGGACCTAGGGGTACAAAGATTTTTTAGTAAGATTAAGTCTCTATAGAAGAAAGGTCTTCCTGGTCTGAAGGTAATTAATGACAAATTGATGACACCACCAGACTATAAAAAGAGACTGGCCGATGTGGCTAAGGATAGTTCAAAGTTTGCAGGAATTCAAGGCAGCATCACTAGCAAGGCGTTTCTAGATGCACTTTAGTGGGACATCAATATTCAACATGAGATTCGATACATCTTCGTCACCAAACCTACCTTCACCAAGTACACAGAAATGGACGAAGTTTATCGAAGGCTACTCAAAGTCAACGTGCCCAGTCATCTTCGATGGGAGGAACTCTGTGATCTGATCGAGTAGCTGATGAACTGTCCTAGCCCAGTCATTTGTCCAGTCATATGAGGTCATGCAGAGGCCTCACCAATGGCCCACCCAGAAATCAACATGCAGTTACAACACATCATCAAGCAGTTCCTAGATTTTTGTAATTTTTTAAGTTAGTCCGGCTAAAAATAGATTTAGCACATCCCAGTGTTTGATGACAGGATGGTTTGTAATTTTGAATTATAAATACTTCATCTTTCGAGGTATTGAGGGTTGTTGATCTTCACACCCTGCAAGCTATTAGACTATAATATTTTTTAAGAGATCTTCCATTAATACAAAGAGGCACTTTTACAGGATTCTTGCGTGTATTCACTGGTGATGTTGTTCTATCTAAGTTAAATGTTATTCTCACTTACTTATCATACTATTTTCTAAATCTAATCTTTGGAAGTAACGGACGTTGCAGGATTTATCTAGTATACCCTGTTTCTGACTCGAAAGATTTAAGTGTTTTATCTTCTCATTTTACAATAAAGAAATTCTTAATTACTTCTTTGTTGTAATTATCTTTCTCATCTTTTCTTCTGTTCCTCACTTATGCTACTAAAGAATCCAGTGATTATRTTATCTCGCCTTGTGAAACRTTCCTTTTTTTTTATGGTTTGGATTTCATCTTTACAACACGRAGCCCATAKCCCAATGGATGTGTAAACTATCTCAACCAACCCGACAAACATTACATCAACAAAATCAACCTATTTGTTTACCTAGCCTAATATKTTGAAATTCGAAACATACCTAAATCATATAGAGAGATCCCTCTCTGAAGTTGGAAGGGCTAGATCCCAGCTTCAAAAGCGGTTGGATAAAGTTAACCCTCGTAGATTTCTTCTTTTGAACAACCTCTAGGAAATTTACAGAGCGCTAACATAGTGGCGACTCCACTGGGGAACAGAACATAACTAAAATTTATAGYTCCACGTTTTCTTGTCCCTAGAAGAAAAGTTTGTTCCTAAAATATTGCAAATTTGAGAAGAAAGTAATGTTTAGAGGTTGATTAAAATTTGTACATATTATTTTTGGACTCATAAAACTAAAAAGTATATATATATAAATCAAAAGGAAATCTGGCTCCCAAGAAAGTTTATACTCGATCTCATCCAGACCTAGTACTTGCGATAGTAATAGATAACCCAGAACAGTTGCTCAGGAAAAAGACCGTAGTTGAAGGCTCAGTAAGTCATATTCCCTTTCATAAGTACTTTTCCTTTTCAGGGGAGCTCGTTACCTTTCAAAACCCTGACTTCGACACCTTTTCCGAACAGAGCCTGGTTAGGACAAGATCCGATAGTTTTGTGACTGAGATCATTTTGGACCCTACCGTTTTTCAACCCCGGACTCTTGAATTTTTTTCTCTCGCTGCTAAACCTCAAACCACTCCCTCAGTGCTATCCAATCCCTCCTCATCCTTGTCTTCAGTCGCTACCTCGCCTATCGTCCATCTTGTTATCCCACCTCCTCCACCTATCATGGCAGCTAGATATACTCCCTTGGTGTCGGCCACGCCTCTTCATGCTATGCCCCAAAATTATCAAACAAGACTCCCACAGTTTGATGGAAAAGGACCTATGAACGCCCAACAACACGTTGATAAAATGAATGATTATTTTGACNTTGAAATTCGAAACATACCTAAATCATATAGAGAGATCCCTCTCTGAAGTTGGAAGGGCTAGATCCCAGCTTCAAAAGCGGTTGGATAAAGTTAACCCTCGTAGATTTCTTCTTTTGAACAACCTCTAGGAAATTTACAGAGCGCTAACATAGTGGCGACTCCACTGGGGAACAGAACATAACTAAAATTTATAGCTCCACGTTTTCTTGTCCCTAGAAGAAAAGTTTGTTCCTAAAATATTGCAAATTTGAGAAGAAAGTAATGTTTAGAGGTTGATTAAAATTTGTACATATTATTTTTGGACTCATAAAACTAAAAAGTATATATATAAAAATCAAAAGGAAATCTGGCTCCCAAGAAAGTTTATACTCGATCTCATCCAGACCCAGTACCTGCGATAGTAATAGATAACCTAGAACAGTTGCTCAGGAAAAAGACCGTAGTTGAAGGATCAGTAAGTCATATTCCCTTTCATAAGTCCTTTTCCTTTTCAGGGGAGCTCGTTACCTTTCAAAACCTTGACTTCGACACCTTTTCCGAACAGAGCCTGTTTAGGACAAGATCTGATAGTTTTGTGACTGAGATCATTTTGGACCCTACCGTTTTTCAACCCCGGACTCTTGAATTTTTTTCTCTCGCTGCTAAACCTCAAACCACTCCCTCAGTGTTATCCAATCCCTCCTCATCCTTGTCTTCAGTCGCTACCTCGCCTATCGTCCATCTTGTTATCCCACCTCCTCCACCTATCATGGCAGCTAGATATACTCCCTTGGTGTTGGCCACGCCTCTTCATGCTATGCCCCAAAATTATCAAACAAGACTCCCACAGTTTGATGGAAAAGGACCTATGAACGCCCAACAACACGTTGATAAAATGAATGATTATTTTGACCTGCACGAAGTAGATGAGGCTGACGTTCAAATGAGATTGTTTGCCCAAAGTTTGACAGGTGACATTAAGAAATGGTATAAAGGTTTACGTGCCACCTCAATCCTTGACCTTACCGCATATCAAAGGAGTTTTCTAGACATATGGGAGGTAAAGAAAAACCCTCTCCAAATATTGTCAGAATACGAAAATATTAGAAGAAATCAAGGTGAGATAGTACAAGATTACTGCACTCGTTTGAATAACCTGTACAATGCAATCCCAGCCAAAATCAAACCTCCACAGGGTTTGGAATTGATAAAATTTCCTGATGGTTTTGACACCGACATGTCGTACCAACTAAGAGAAAGAAATTCTACCACCTTGGAAGACATGCAGAAAAGCGCAATAAGTGTGGAGGCCAATTTGTTGGCAAAAAGGGCACGACAGAGGTCAGAGACGAGAGTCACAATTATAGAGGAACCTTCCATGTCAACCTCCAATTCCAAATTGGATTCCTTGGCCAGAGCAATGGAAAGAATGATGGAAAGACTTACGGTATCAGAAAGAAATCCTCCGAGAGAAAACCCACTAGCTCCTCAAATTCAGAATCCCAACTTCAGAAGAAACCCTCCCCAAATCAGACAGAGAGATCCTAGGGATCAAAGAGAGAAGAGAGGTCCGGATCAACAGATCAGACCTCCCCTACAAGAAAATTATGCTGATGAAGGAGAGGAAGTGATTGAGGAACTAGAGGATACCCACATAAATCTCATGGGCATTCATGATAACAAAGCTATTTTCCTCACCCAAGAAGAGCAAGAACTTTTTCTCCTTAATAAAAAAAAAGTAAGTGAAGAAGCTGAAGATGCTGAACAACAGGCATTCGAAAATGACATTTTGGAGGTACACCGACATTACAATCTGCGGAGTAAAAAGACAGAAGGGAGTTCCCCAAAAAAGACGACTGAAACAAAGAAGGCAGTCGAAACCAAGAAAGCCTTTAAGCCATCTGTCGAGAAGATTACTGAGAAGAGTACTGCCGAAGTTCCCATGAAAAGAAACCTTACTATTCTAAAAATATCGCCACAGCCTGAGGTTTCATCAACTAATCAACCAAATAATTCTGGCTAGAAGAATGTGGTAGACAGCCCATAATTGATGAGCCAAAGCAGAGTCCCTATACCTTCCAGCCTCGAAGGGGAATTAGCCAAAGTAAAAATTCCCATTCCACTTTCCGAATTGATGAACAAAGACGCTTATCGTTCACAAGTGATTAAAGCACCGACCATTGAACCTGATATAGGTACTAAAGCCTGAACCGTTGGATCAACAAATCATTCAGACACCGTGAACCTTACATATGATCAACTTGAACTTCTGTTCGGACCTGAAGTAGAGGGCCAAACCAATAATGGTGATGTCGCTCCTTTTTACATCAGTCTAAATATACATGACCTAATCCTGCATAATGCTATGCTGGATTCAGGTGCTTCCCATAATCTGATGCCTAAAGTAGTGATGGAGAAACTGGGACTGGAGGTCACTAGACCTTACAAAGATTTACACTCATTTGACTTCAGTAAAGTTAGATGTATTGGTTTGATCAAAGACCTGTGTATCGCCCTGGTTCAGATTCCTGCAAAGAGCATGGTCATGGATGTAGTAGTTGCAGACATCCCCCCGAAGTACAGAATGTTTCTATCCCAATCTTGGGGGGCTAAATTGAGAGGGACCCTGCAGTTGGATATGTCATATGCCACTATCCCATTTTTTGGGCAACAAAGAAGGCTATACAGAGAAACATTGATGAAATACATGGTCAGTAGCAAAGAAAAACCGCACAATTATCCTCTTTACTCCTCACATTATGACTTGGATTCTTTTATCCTGTATAATGATGGTGACACGAAGGAACAAATCACTCGACTGGGAGAAGATACATCTGGTCCGGATGAAGGCCAAGAAATCATTGAGGTAGAAAGAAAGAAAAATGTGATAACTGAAGAATTACTGGCAGAGTTTTGGAGCATGGATTTTGATGGAGAAGTAAGCAAAGAAGGAGCTAGAGTAGGAGTTTGGCTGCATAATCACAGAACCAGGTATTCATAAAACCATTCTTACAAATTAAATTTCCAATGCACTAACAATATCTTTGAGTATGAAGCCTTGATGCTCGGTCTGAAACTTTTGAAAAGAGTTGGTGCCAAACAGATTATGGTAAGAGGTGATTCTGAGTTAATAATCAAGAAAATTAAAGGTGAGTATGCTNAGCCATCTGTCGAGAAGATTACTGAGAAGAGTACTGCCGAAGTTCCCATGAAAAGAAACCTTACTATTCTAAAAATATCGCCACAGCCTGAGGTTTCATCAACTAATCAACCAAATAATTCTGGCTAGAAGAATGTGGTAGACAGCCCATAATTGATGAGCCAAAGCAGAGTCCCTATACCTTCCAGCCTCGAAGGGGAATTAGCCAAAGTAAAAATTCCCATTCCACTTTCCGAATTGATGAACAAAGACGCTTATCGTTCACAAGTGATTAAAGCACCGACCATTGAACCTGATATAGGTACTAAAGCCTGAACCGTTGGATCAACAAATCATTCAGACACCGTGAACCTTACATATGATCAACTTGAACTTCTGTTCGGACCTGAAGTAGAGGGCCAAACCAATAATGGTGATGTCGCTCCTTTTTACATCAGTCTAAATATACATGACCTAATCCTGCATAATGCTATGCTGGATTCAGGTGCTTCCCATAATCTGATGCCTAAAGTAGTGATGGAGAAACTGGGACTGGAGGTCACTAGACCTTACAAATATTTACACTCATTTGACTTCAGTAAAGTTAGATGTATTGGTTTGATCAAAGACCTGTGTATCGCCCTGGTTCAGATTCCTGCAAAGAGCATGGTCATGGATGTAGTAGTTGTAGACATCCCCCCGAAGTACAAAATGTTTCTATCCCAATCTTGGGGGGCTAAATTGAGAGGGACCCTGCAGTTGGATATGTCATATGCCACTATCCCATTTTTCGGGCAACAAAGAAGGCTATACAGAGAAACATTGATGAAATACATGGTCAGTAGCAAAGAAAAACCGCACAATTATCCTCTTTACTCCTCACATTATGATTTGGATTCTTTTATCCTGTATAATGATGGTGACACGAAGGAACAAATCACTCGACTGGGAGAAGATACATCTGGTCCGGATGAAGGCCAAGAAATCATTGAGGTAGAAAGAAAGAAAAATGTGATAACTGAAGAATTACTGGCAGAGTTTTGGAGCATGGATTTTGATGGAGAAGTAAGCAAAGAAGGAGCTAGAGTAGGAGTTTGGCTGCATAATCACAGAACCAGGTATTCATAAAACCATTCTTACAAATTAAATTTCCAATGCACTAACAATATCTTTGAGTATGAAGCCTTGATGCTCGGTCTGAAACTTTTGAAAAGAGTTGGTGCCAAACAGATTATGGTAAGAGGTGATTCTGAGTTAATAATCAAGAAAATTAAAGGTGAGTATGCTATGAAACATCCCCATCTTATAGCTTATAGGAATGTTGTTCTTGATTCCCTGAGATGTTTCACTGAAGTTGATTTGCAGGTAATGCCGAGGGGACAAAACATTTTGGCAAACAGATTGGCTACGTCAGCAACCACATGTAAGATTCCTTTCCAATCGACTCACCCATACACGGTAGAGGTGAAGTGAAGACCAACCGTTCCTGATAATATCAGGTACTGGCAAGTGTTTGGTAATGATGATCAAATCGAAGACTTTCTGCAGTGTAAAAATGATTTTGAATGTACCAATATAGATTTAGAGAACGAAGATGAAAATGTAAATAGATCTGATTTCGAAAATGATAGTGTAAATAGCGTAGATTCAGGAGAGTTAGGCGATGATGAGATGGAGACTGATGTTCTGCACTTGAAAAGTAACGTTTTACCGAGGGGTCTAGTTCCTTTAGAGGACTTGTTTGATTTTAACGATGTAGCCAAAAAACCGAAAATAGAAGCCAGTGGACAAGAAGTAGAAGATTGTAATATAGGGACCGAAGAGAAACCCAGGATGGTCAAATTGTCCAAATCATTACCCCCTGAGCAAAAACTCAAGTACATTGAGTTGTTCAAATAATATTTAGATGTCTTTTCTTGGGGTTATGAGGATTTGAAAGCTTATGATACCAGCATCATACAACATAGGATTCCAATAAAAGAAGATAAAAAACCATTTAGACAAAAACTTAGGAGAATCAATCCTAAGTTAATCCCCCTGATAGAAAAGGAAATCAAAAAAATGTACGATGCCAAAATCATAGTTCTGTTACGTTTTTCCAAATGGGTCTCAAATTTGGTCCCTACACGTAAGAAATCTAGGGAAATTAGGCTTTGCATAGATTTCCAAAATCTGAATAAGGTGTCCCTGAAGGACAATTACCCCTTGCCAAAAATATACCACATACTACAAAGGGTAGTCGGATCCAGTCGAATCTCATTGCTGGATGGGTTCTCAAGTTATAATCAGGTCCTCGTTCACCCAGATGACCAAGACAAAACCACTTTCACTACACCATGGGGTACTTTCATGTATGTGAAAATGCCCTTCGGTTTGATGAACGCTGAAGCCACTTTACAGAGAGTGATGGACATCGCCTTTGTGGAAGAATCAGGTAAATTTATTGTCATCTATTTGGACGATGTAACTATTTTTTTCCCAATCAGACGACGAGCACCTGTGACACCTCAGACGAGTCTTTGAGAAATGCAGGAGGTTTGGGATTTCTTTAAATCATAAGAAGAGCCTTTTCAAACTAGAGGAAGGAAAACTAATAGGGAACATCATCTCTAAGGACGGAATCAAAATAGACCCCAGCAGAATCGAGGCCATACAAAAATTAGAACACCCAAGAAACATCAAAGAATTACAGTCTTTTATTGGAAAAATAAATTTTCTACGAAGATTTATACCCAATCTGGCAGAGCTCCTCAGAAACATTACAAATATGTTAAAAAGGATGTAAAAATAAAATGGGACACCGAGTCCAGGTAGTCTTTCGAACAAGTCAAACGAGCACTCACACAGGCCCCTGTCTTGATCAGTCCTAATTTTACCAAGGATTTCTATCTTTTTTCTTTCACTTTCGAACATACCATTGCAGTGATATTTTTACAGAAGAACAACGAAGGGTATGAACAACCCATAGATTTCTTCAGTAAAGCGTTAAGAGATGCTGCTTTGAATTACAAGATAATGGAGAAACAAGCTTTTGCCTTGGTAAAAGCCATCAAAGATTTTAGAGTCTACATTCTCCATTCCCAC
>JZKD02S1496886.1:0-10689 GCA_000966675.3 Picea glauca | reverse complement strand
GAAAAGTTATTAAAACTTCAGTTGAAAGAGCAACAACAAATGTTGAAAATTACTCTAGAAAACATTAAGCAAATCACACTCTCCATTGAAGAAATAAGAAGTGAGAGAAATAATTCATCAGAAGAAGAATTATCTATAGTGCATGAATATGCATTCATTGCACCAAAGGGATATAGGGAAAATAAATCTAGGGAAAAGAATATAGAAAGGTATGATGATTCTTCTAAAGAATCTTTCAGTTCCTCTGAAAAAGAAGATTCAAAACCCAGTTCTCCAAAAGAGGTAAAGCCAAGTCCTGCATTACTATCATTTGGAGGAACTAAGTTCTACATGAAGATCACATTTTTTACACCTAACACAAAACCATATGAGGTAGATTTCTTAGTTGATTTTGGTTGTCAGTTAAATTTACTAAGAAAGAATGTAATTCCATAATTCTATTGGGAAAGACCTACCATGAAAGGAAAGACCATAGATGGTTCAAAAGTACCCATACAAGGCCAACTGTAAAACTTTCCATTAAAAATTGGTAAGCAGTCTTTCAAGCTTTATTTCCACTGTGTGAACCAGATTAATGATGATTGTGTGTTAGGTGCAGAATTCCTTTAACTTATGGATCCCATGACAATAAACAAGAAACAAAAGATGCTTGAATTCTATTTAAATCGAACAAAGATACAAACTCATTTGTTTACTGAAGAAAGATCTAAAAGAAATAAAAATAACAACAAAAGGTCTTTGAACAAGCCCCATCATCAAGAGACTTACACAAAATGGAAAGGATCATTTGTGATGCACAGATACATGGAGAAAAAATGTTGAAAGAAATTTCAGAAAAAATCATCACATATTGCACTTCAGAATCCCCTAATGCCTTCTGGCACAGGGAGAAATATTTTGTGTCTCTTCCATATGATCCATTGGTCAAAATTACTCCACAAAAGGCATCTGCAGCCTTGATGAGTCCGACAGAGATCCAAACTTGCCAACAAGAAATTAATGATCTCCTCCAAAAGGGATTGATAGAGCCATCAAAGAGTGCATGGGCTTGTAGATATTTTTATGTCAACAAGAACTCTAAGAAAAAAAGAGGAGAGCCAAGTTTGGTATTCAACTTCAAACCACTAAAAAAAGTTCTTCAGAACATCAGGTATCCTCTTCCAAATAAAATCTCATTATTACAGAGAATAAAAGGAAATATTGTATTTAGTAAATTTGATTTAAAATCAAGATTCTATCAAATAGGTATAGTCCCATAGGATAGACATAAAACTGCTTTTGTTGTACCCCATGGTCATTATCAGTGGAAATTAATGCATGTTGTCTTAAAGAATGCTCCTAGTGAGTTCTAAAAGAGAATGGAATACATATTCAGGGAGTATCCATGGCTAATTATTTATATTGATGATATACTGGTATGTTCAAAGAATCTCCAAGAACACCTCAAACACTTGCAATAGTTTTATGATCCAGTGTTCAGGCATGGTCTGGTTTTATCCAAGACCACAATGGAAATCGGGAAAACAAAGATTGAATTTCTCAGTTTCGGGATAGCAAAATGCCAGGTAATTCTCCAAGACCATATTTTGAAATCATTTACAGAATTTCCTGACATTTTTCATGACAAAATATAGCTGCAGAGGTTCTTAGGTAGCCTCAACTATATTCATCCATTCTACAAAGGGCAAGCATATGATATTTTTATTCTGCAACAAAGATTTAAAAAGCATCCTCCAACTTGGAATGATGCAATAACTAAAGTTTTCAAGATGATCAAAGACAAGTTCCAAACTCTTCCACAATTATCCCTACCTACTGGAGAAGAGAACTATATCATAGAAATATGTGCATCAAATAGTACATGGGCATGTGTACAAATTGAAAAAAATAATGGAGTTGAAACTATATGCTCATATGCTTCAGGTTCTTTTCAGGGAGTAGAGCTTAATTACCCTTCCAGCCACAAACAACTTCTTGTTGTAAAAAATACAATGCTCCATTTCATACTCTATCTCAAACCAATAAAATTCCTAATTAGATATGATCTGAAAACTTTACCAGGGATGTTAAAATATGAAACTCTCCTTACATAGTCTCATTCTAGAATTCAAAAATGGATTTTATGGCTAGATAATTTTGATTTCACTATACAAAATAAACGTGTTCATTAAAATTGCCTTGCTGATATGTTAACCAGGGAATCCAAGACTATAGATTTAGCCATGTTTTCAATGGGACCATCAAATAAAGGAAAACAACCTATGACTCAGGAAGAAGAAGATTGAAATCAAGCCACAAGAAGAAAACAAGTATTGTTAGCGGTAAGTCAAGAAGTAATAGAGATGATGATCAAAGAGAAAGAAAAAGAACAATTGGCAGCCACATTGACTGAAGAAATCAAGGATTCTCCCATGAAAATCCATATCCTTGAAAAATGGGAGAAGAAGGAATTTGTGGGCCTAAGAACTGCTTCAAAAGTGATATGGGGTTGCATTCGATAATTCTCCATAGACTATGATGATAAATATATGTGTTACTGTGATATTGGCTCTAGACCAGTATGTTGGGTGCATTATTCCTTACTGTTACAATTGGCTCATGAAAAGAGGGAAATCGTTGTCTGTGTAGATACTAGAAACTTAGTAGGAAAACCATGGACTGGATGGACTGAAATTTTGTTTAAAATATTTATTCCAAGGGAGGAATGGTCATTAAAAGGACCTCAAATTATTTTTAATTTGCAGCATGAACTTATGATTGCAGCACAATATGAACTCTCATTGAAACTCAAGCTAAAATTTGTTGTTGCATCTTTATCCAACCTTGATCCTCCAGAGCTTGTACAGTATGAACATGCAGTAAAAGATAAGGATGGAAAAATCCTAGGCATAGCCCAAGAATAGATACTCCTAATCCTTAAGGTATGAACTAGCTATCAAGGAGAGTATCTCAAATATCATAAGCATGCACTTATGCCTAAATCCTTTGTGGGTCATTGTCTTAATGATTTCCTCTTCCCAATACCAAATGTACCTAAATCTCAGGATCCATATGGATACGACTCTAATATCTCCTGGACTGATGAAGAGATTCAAAATTTGAATAACCACATGGAGGATTAGTGTGGAAGCATTGTGGACCCTAATTTGTACATAGTATCTTTACTTTTTTTTACATGCAATATTTTATAAAATATTAAAGAAATGCTCTATGGGTGGCAGTACACTCCACTTTGTACTTTGTATGTTTGTCAGCTATTTATAGGCCATACCATTATATTGGCAACGTAGCACTTCACTTTGTATATGTCAGGTCTGATTCGGGTCCCCATATATCGAAAGACCACTAAGGGATGAGATAACAAGTGGTTGTCCCCACATGCCCCGAATCTTAGTCGTATTTTGTCTTTGTCTATTAGGTATGATTCGGGTCCCCATATGTCGAAAGACCACTAAAGATGAGATAACAAGTATTTGTCCCACTTCCCCCTAATATTAGTCGTATTTTGTCTTTTGTCACAGTCAGATCATGAGAAATATCCCCTCGTGAAAAGCATCTTATTTTGACCTAAAGATGTTAGTTAGTAATTCTTGGTTAACTGGATAGCGATGTTATAAGTAAAGGCCCGATCCTCTCATTTAATCATTTGAGAGTCGGAATTTAGAGCTCTACAAGTGTAACGTACCCAACCACCCACATGTTGGACACGCTACTTCAAGATCGCTTATGAACTAGTTTCGAATTCTGATAATTTTTAAATTAATAAAGAGGCATGAAATATTCACATGCATAGATAAATATTCATGCTACAACATAAAATAAATGAAAAATATGTCATGCACAACAATAGTCAACAAACATGCATATTATAGATACGAATTTCATAGATAAATAAATACACAACAGAAATAAATATACAGGTAAATGAAACCATGATAGAGAGCACTTATATTTAATGAAATGAATCATCAACTAGATATAGACCAAGGACGTTCCACCCAACCATAGACATTTTTTTTCGAAGTCTTAACAACAATGTCACCCTCGAACCAGGGCTATGAATCCACAAGGACAATTCCAGAGTGTCACTCAGCTTCCCAAAATAGTCAACACTTGACATCTCATAGGCTTCTCAGCACACACAACAATCCAAAATACACCATCTCTCTTCTACCCAGCCTACACAACCCAAGAGAATGGACCCCCTTCTCGGCCATCCAGTCCCTTGGGTTGTCCACCTCCTTCCAGGGCTCCAGTGCATCTAGTCAATAATATCCATGCTGGGACTCTCAAAATTCGCAGTTGTGGGAAAAAATTAATGAATGCTAATGCATCTCAGGCATGTAGGAATTAATTCATGGTTGTAATACACCAGCAGTCATTACTGCCAAACCAACCATGGCTCCTCTCCACAATTCATTTTTATTTCCCAAGNTAAAAAATTATATATAATCACTCTTGGTACCCATTTGTACATATATTTTAGTATTTTCTCTTTCCTTTTATCTTTTCTTTTAGATTTGACTCCATTATCCCAATAGAAGGATATTTTGGATTCTTAGTAACCCGCAGGGGGGTCATTGTCCCACAGTTGGAGCCAAATGTTGATCCATATTCTTGATCAATATTTGAACATTCATAACTATCCTTAATTATTCTTCTTTTCTTTTCTTTTTCTTCTTGAATCTCCTTACTTAGTCTCTTTTTCCTTTTAAAATGAAGGTTCTAGGTCATATTACCATTAAATTCTCAGACCCACACACTTG
Source organism: Picea glauca (assembly GCA_000966675.3). Lineage (NCBI taxonomy): Eukaryota > Viridiplantae > Streptophyta > Pinopsida > Pinales > Pinaceae > Picea > Picea glauca. Next base: position 5,923 of record JZKD02S1496886.1, on the reverse strand, counting down.
TGAAACCGTGCATTTATACTTAGATTTTTTTTCTCCCCTTTTAGATTTTCCAACACTTGGTCATTTTTCGAGTGATTTGGGAGTAGAGATGCGAGAGTACCACATGTCCCAAACCCGTATGCCCTTATGTCCGTAGATCCATAGTCGCGCTACCTACAAATTACAATGTTTACCTATGCGTCCTCCATAATGCACATTTCACCTTTTTCATACTCAACCATTTTATTGAAATGTGGATGTGGGATGACTTACTATCCCATTTACCTTTTTCCTGTGTCTTCAAACCCACATACTTGTCGACCCATACTCCTGCATTCTTCCAAATGCAATGTCTCTCCTCTTCCTCTGAATTTAGTGATTCTAAGACACTAAATTGGGAATGTGGGAAACCCAGTTTTGATTTATGGATGTTCTCAAGTCTGCAGAAACCATATCTTGAAAAGAGAATCCAAGAGATTGATTGGCTACTTGAAATTGCCCCGAATTGGAAATATACACTCAGGGAAAATATAAGGAAAGAAAAGGATGATCTACTAAGGTATGTTGCTACTCCTAGTAAAGATCCAGTTAAAGTATTATTTGGTAATCCACCATCTAGTAAATATGCCCCAACAGACCTGTATTTTGATTTTCCAGATCAACATAAAGAAAGACAAAATTTTAGAAAAGATGGAGAAAAGTTATTAAAACTTCAGTTGAAAGAGCAACAACAAATGTTGAAAATTACTCTAGAAAACATTAAGTAAATCACACTCTCCATTGAAGAAATAAGAAGTGAGAGAAATAATTCATTAGAAGAACAATTATCTAGAGTGCATGAATATGCATTCATTGCACCAAAGGGATATAGGAAAAAGAAATCTAGGGAAAATAATATAGAAAGGTTTGATGATTCTTCTAAAGAATCTTCCAATTCCTCTGAAAAAGAAGATTCAAAACCCAGTTCTCCAAAAGAGGTAAAGCCAAGTCCTGCATTACTATCATTTGGAGGAACTAAGTTCTACATGAAGATCACATTTTTTCCACCTAACACAAAACCATATGAGGTGGATTGCTTAGTTGATTTTGGTTGTCAGTTAAATTTACTAAGCAAGAATGTAATTCCATAATTCTATTGGGAAAGACCTACCATGAAAGGAAAGACCATAGATGGTTCAAAAGTACCCATACAAGGCCAACTGTAAAACTTTCCGTTAAAAATTGGTAAGCAGTCTTTCAAGCTTTCTTTCCACTGTGTGAACTAGATTAACGATGATTGTGTGTTAGGTGCATAATTCCTTTAACTTATGGAACCCATGACAATAAACAAGAAATAAAATATGCTTGAATTCTATTTAAATCGGACAAAGATACAAACTCATTTGTTTACTGAAGAAAGATCTAAAAGAAAAGAAAAATAACAACAAAAGGTCTTTGAACAAGCCCCATCATCAAGAGACTTACACAAAATGGAAAGGATCATTTGTTATGCACAGATACATGGAGAAAAAATGTTGAAAGAAATTTCATAAAAATTCATCACATATTACACTTCAGAATCCCCTAATGCCTTCTGGCACAAGGAGAAATATTTTGTGTCTCTTCTAAATGATCCATTGGTCAAAATTACTCCACAAAAGGCATCTGCAGCCTTGATGAGTCCGACAGAGATCCAGACTTGCCAACAAGAAATTAATGATCTCCTCCAAAAGGGGTTGATAGAGCCATCAAAGAGTGCATGGGCTTGTAGATATTTTTATGTCAACAAGAACTCTAAGAAAAAAAGAGGAAAGCCAAGTTTGGTAGTCAACTTCAAACCACTAAACAAAGTTCTTCAGAACATCAGGTATCCTCTTCCAAATAAAATCTCATTATTACAGAGAATAAAAGGAAATATTGTATTTAGTAAATTTGATTTAAAATCAGGATTCTATCAAATAGGTATAGTCCCATAGGATAGACATAAAACTGCTTTTGTTGTACCCCATGGTCATTATCAGTGGAAATTAATGCATGTTGTCTTAAAGAATGCTCCTAGTGAGTTCTAAAAGAGAATGGAATACATATTCAGGGAGTATCCATGGCTAATTATTTATATTGATGATATACTGGTATGTTCAAAGAATCTCCAAGAACACCTCAAACACTTGCAATAGTTTTATGATCCAGTGTTCAGGCATGGTCTGGTTTTATCCAAGACCACAATGGAAATCGGGAAAACAAAGATTGAATTTCTCAGTTTCGGGATAGCAAAATGCCAGGTAATTCTCCAAGACCATATTTTGAAATCATTTACAGAATTTCCTGACATTTTTCATGACAAAATATAGCTGCAGAGGTTCTTAGGTAGCCTCAACTATATTCATCCATTCTACAAAGGGCAAGCATATGATATTTTTATTCTGCAACAAAGATTTAAAAAGCATCCTCCAACTTGGAATGATGCAATAACTAAAGTTTTCAAGATGATCAAAGACAAGTTCCAAACTCTTCCACAATTATCCCTACCTACTGGAGAAGAGAACTATATCATAGAAATATGTGCATCAAATAGTACATGGGCATGTGTACAAATTGAAAAAAATAATGGAGTTGAAACTATATGCTCATATGCTTCAGGTTCTTTTCAGGGAGTAGAGCTTAATTACCCTTCCAGCCACAAACAACTTCTTGTTGTAAAAAATACAATGCTCCATTTCATACTCTATCTCAAACCAATAAAATTCCTAATTAGATATGATCTGAAAACTTTACCAGGGATGTTAAAATATGAAACTCTCCTTACATAGTCTCATTCTAGAATTCAAAAATGGATTTTATGGCTAGATAATTTTGATTTCACTATACAAAATAAACGTGTTCATTAAAATTGCCTTGCTGATATGTTAACCAGGGAATCCAAGACTATAGATTTAGCCATGTTTTCAATGGGACCATCAAATAAAGGAAAACAACCTATGACTCAGGAAGAAGAAGATTGAAATCAAGCCACAAGAAGAAAACAAGTATTGTTAGCGGTAAGTCAAGAAGTAATAGAGATGATGATCAAAGAGAAAGAAAAAGAACAATTGGCAGCCACATTGACTGAAGAAATCAAGGATTCTCCCATGAAAATCCATATCCTTGAAAAATGGGAGAAGAAGGAATTTGTGGGCCTAAGAACTGCTTCAAAAGTGATATGGGGTTGCATTCGATAATTCTCCATAGACTATGATGATAAATATATGTGTTACTGTGATATTGGCTCTAGACCAGTATGTTGGGTGCATTATTCCTTACTGTTACAATTGGCTCATGAAAAGAGGGAAATCGTTGTCTGTGTAGATACTAGAAACTTAGTAGGAAAACCATGGACTGGATGGACTGAAATTTTGTTTAAAATATTTATTCCAAGGGAGGAATGGTCATTAAAAGGACCTCAAATTATTTTTAATTTGCAGCATGAACTTATGATTGCAGCACAATATGAACTCTCATTGAAACTCAAGCTAAAATTTGTTGTTGCATCTTTATCCAACCTTGATCCTCCAGAGCTTGTACAGTATGAACATGCAGTAAAAGATAAGGATGGAAAAATCCTAGGCATAGCCCAAGAATAGATACTCCTAATCCTTAAGGTATGAACTAGCTATCAAGGAGAGTATCTCAAATATCATAAGCATGCACTTATGCCTAAATCCTTTGTGGGTCATTGTCTTAATGATTTCCTCTTCCCAATACCAAATGTACCTAAATCTCAGGATCCATATGGATACGACTCTAATATCTCCTGGACTGATGAAGAGATTCAAAATTTGAATAACCACATGGAGGATTAGTGTGGAAGCATTGTGGACCCTAATTTGTACATAGTATCTTTACTTTTTTTTACATGCAATATTTTATAAAATATTAAAGAAATGCTCTATGGGTGGCAGTACACTCCACTTTGTACTTTGTATGTTTGTCAGCTATTTATAGGCCATACCATTATATTGGCAACGTAGCACTTCACTTTGTATATGTCAGGTCTGATTCGGGTCCCCATATATCGAAAGACCACTAAGGGATGAGATAACAAGTGGTTGTCCCCACATGCCCCGAATCTTAGTCGTATTTTGTCTTTGTCTATTAGGTATGATTCGGGTCCCCATATGTCGAAAGACCACTAAAGATGAGATAACAAGTATTTGTCCCACTTCCCCCTAATATTAGTCGTATTTTGTCTTTTGTCACAGTCAGATCATGAGAAATATCCCCTCGTGAAAAGCATCTTATTTTGACCTAAAGATGTTAGTTAGTAATTCTTGGTTAACTGGATAGCGATGTTATAAGTAAAGGCCCGATCCTCTCATTTAATCATTTGAGAGTCGGAATTTAGAGCTCTACAAGTGTAACGTACCCAACCACCCACATGTTGGACACGCTACTTCAAGATCGCTTATGAACTAGTTTCGAATTCTGATAATTTTTAAATTAATAAAGAGGCATGAAATATTCACATGCATAGATAAATATTCATGCTACAACATAAAATAAATGAAAAATATGTCATGCACAACAATAGTCAACAAACATGCATATTATAGATACGAATTTCATAGATAAATAAATACACAACAGAAATAAATATACAGGTAAATGAAACCATGATAGAGAGCACTTATATTTAATGAAATGAATCATCAACTAGATATAGACCAAGGACGTTCCACCCAACCATAGACATTTTTTTTCGAAGTCTTAACAACAATGTCACCCTCGAACCAGGGCTATGAATCCACAAGGACAATTCCAGAGTGTCACTCAGCTTCCCAAAATAGTCAACACTTGACATCTCATAGGCTTCTCAGCACACACAACAATCCAAAATACACCATCTCTCTTCTACCCAGCCTACACAACCCAAGAGAATGGACCCCCTTCTCGGCCATCCAGTCCCTTGGGTTGTCCACCTCCTTCCAGGGCTCCAGTGCATCTAGTCAATAATATCCATGCTGGGACTCTCAAAATTCGCAGTTGTGGGAAAAAATTAATGAATGCTAATGCATCTCAGGCATGTAGGAATTAATTCATGGTTGTAATACACCAGCAGTCATTACTGCCAAACCAACCATGGCTCCTCTCCACAATTCATTTTTATTTCCCAAGCCAAAACATGAAATGAAGAATGACGAGTGGGTGAAATAATGAATGGAGAGAGGACAAAATGAAAGGTGTGAACAAAGAAAAATGAACAATCAACCATGAGTGAGTGAGTGAGTGAGTGAGTGAAGAAGAAGAAGAATAAGCCCCAATCATCCCACAAGATGGGCTTATAAATTTACTTGTAAATCAAGAACCATGTGGCCTTCCCCAAGAAGCTCACGTAACCACTCCTCTCCATTAAAACAAATATGGGTACATAAAATATAAATAAATACTTAGCCCCTCAAGCCCCCTCTCTTGTGGAATCATATCCCCCTATAACTCTTGTCCTTGTCCTTCTAGAATCCATTGATGTTGTTATCCCTTGGTTATGGAAGGAAGTGAAGAACAAGGAAGGAAAGGGAAAAAGTGAACTTCGTGGGAGACACAGTAACTGTCACTAAGTCGAAGCAAGAAAAAGAGCAGGAAAGATGGAGCGAAGTGCGGAAAAGAAAGTCGTTGGATGAGGAGATTAGGGATAATAGATCAACAAAGAATAAGGATCATGGACAACTCAACAAGAGGAGAAAATCCATCATTGGATGCTTTGGAGCACCGCATGATGAAGAAGGAAAGATAGGTTGGCGAAGCCTGGAAAAAGAGGGTCAAGTTGACATAGGGTTTTAGACACCTAGGGTTTTGGTATCTATGGTTTTGGCACTATTAGGAACCAAATATCAATATAGCATAGAAAAACCTCAGAAAAAGTACTCAACGCCTTGAAAAAGAGATAATTTCAGATAATAAGCCTCTTCGAGGGGGAAACCTCCTTTTACCC
>JZKD02S1496875.1:0-10689 GCA_000966675.3 Picea glauca | reverse complement strand
GTTCCAAAGCTTATAACCTTTGAGACCATCTTTATATCCAATAAAGATACACTTTTCAACCTTCTTATCTAGGCTACTCTTGTTTTCCTTTGGAACATGAACATATACATCACAGCCAAATACTTGATATGTGTGAGAGAAGTTTTCTTACCAGTCCATACCTCTTGTGGAGTCTTGTCATTCACCATTGATGAGGGTGATCTGTTGACTAGGTAACATGCAATACCCACTTCCTCTACCCAAAATTCTTTCCCTAACTTGGCACCATTGAGCATGCACATTTATTTTTCCATTAGCATCCCGTTCATCCTTTCTACAACTCCATTCTGTTGAGGTGTATATGGACTAGTCTTATGCCTTTCTATACAACACTTATTACAAAATTATTCAAATTCATTCTCTCAGAACTCTTTGCCTTTATCTGTCCTCAACACCTTACTTATTTTCTTTGTTTGATTCTCAACAAGAGCCTTAAACTCTTTAAACTTGTCAAAGACTTCATATTTCTTCCTGAGGAGATATATCCAAGTAATCCTCGAGAATTCATATATAAATGAGACATAGTACATAGATTTTCCCAATGATGGGACCGAAATAGGTCCAAAAACATCGCCATGAAATAGCTATAAAATTCCTTATGCCCTCATTGCACCAGAGGGTAATCTTACCCTAATCTTCTTCCCATACACACAATGTTCACAAAAATAAAAATCCAAAGAGCAGTTAGTCATACTTTCAACCATACCTTTACCGTGTAGTAATCGAAGACCCTTCTCTCCAATATTCCCCAGTCTTTGATGCCACAACATAACCTTTTCTCTAGAGACTATAGAATTTCTTTCTTATTCAACTTCAATATCATGAACAATGGAACTATTACACCCATAATTAATAGTGCTTCCTTGCAGCTTATACAGAGTTCCAAACATAACTCCTTTCAGAAACACCATTTCTCCTCAAACCATCCTACAAGTTTCCTTTTCAAATATTGTTTTTACCCCTGCATCGTCCATTTTTCTTAGAGAAATCAAATTTATGGCCAAACCTGGGATGTGCAGAACACCAGGCAGTGTTATAATCCTTCCATCTATGAGCCTCAACTTGAATTTTCCTCTTCCTATGATTTTGGTTGTCGAATAATCACCTAAGAAAACATTACCTCCATCATACCTTTCATATTCACAGAACCACTTCCTGTGGGGAGTCATATGAAAGGATGCACCTGAGTCAACCAACCATGCCTCATGATCTACATGTTTTCTTGAAGAAGACAAGTACACATCCCCTCCTTCTTCCTTGGAGGTCTTTTCTTCTGTAGAAAGAGATTCTTAAGATATCTTCTTTTCCTCAACTTCAGATCTACACTACTTCTTGTAGTTCCCTTCTTTTCCACATCCCCAACATACCTTTACAAAATTTTTGGGAGATTTAGATCTACCCTTAGACTTAGATCTCCCACTTGAGAACTTATATCTATTTCTTTCCTGGGAGCATCCTCTTGCAAATAATGCGTCTATGCTCTATCCTTCCATATTATTCTGTCACATCTCCTTTGACAGCAAGGATGAGACAACTTCATAAAAATTCAAGGAAGTTGTATTACTACCTATGGAAACAACTAGACTATCCCATGAGTCTAGTAAAGAACACAATAAACTGATACATTTATCTTCATCTTAAATTTTAATCTCAACAGATACTAACTGACTTACCACAATATTGAAGGCATTCAAATGATCTTCCACTGAGTCTCCATCTCTCATCCTCGGGTTATACAACTTCTTTATTAGGAATAGTTTATTTACTAGGGACTTATACTAATACAACTTCCCCAACTTATCCCATAAATCCTTGGTTGTAGCTTCATCTGACACATTTAGTAATACTGAATATGAGAGACACAGTCGGATTGTGCTCTTTTCCTTTCGATCCAAATTTTTCCAGTCATCTATTGAAGTTCCTATAGGTTCAGTACCTAGATCTACCATGATCCACTGATCTCTATCCATCAACAGATCTTCCATATTGAGATTCCATATCTCAAAAATTTTCCCATTAAACTTCTCGATCTCCATTTCGAATTGCTCGCTATTTATTTTCACCTGAAAAATCAATACCACAGATCTTCCATTGTAACAAGGCTTATCACAATCCCGAGCCAAACCCTTGACCACAAAGGCATCCCCCTAAATCCAACAAATATCTGATACCAAATGTAGATTTTAACCTTGTACAATATTTACTGCAAACATATTTTTAGTAAAACAACATAAAAGATACAATGGAAAATACAAACATTACACAGAGATTTTTCCCCTGGAAACCCAAACCAAGAAAACTAACATTATTATGTTCATTCATGGTGATACATTGTTTACAATACAATATACATATAGGAGCCAATGACATCAAAAACCCTAACCCAATGACCTGGATTACTCAACAACCCTAACTCCTTAACTGGAAATAGAAAACCATCGGAAAAAAACATGTGTTGAAAAACCACCCAACAATGGACATGAAAATCAAGGCAACACGAAAAATGAGGAAAAAATGTGAGACACTTCCCAAGGAAAAAACAATTCTCAAGGGGGTTGCCTATGAATCCCCGTGCAAAGGGCTTGCACCCCCCTGCGCGCCTGGTGCAATGTAGACACTACTACTCATGCAAAGAATATAACACATACCCAACACTATCCACACTCCTAGACCCATGTCTGACATCTTTAGACGAATGACGGAGATATAACAACATCTAGATCTAGTGGTCTAGGTTTTTGTTGAAGCCACAAGAGCTTCCAATCCCATCTGGGATGACTCCAGTCCCTTGACCATTCTTTTGGTGACACATTTCACCCCAAGAACTTGTTTTCTACCATGTTGGCATATCATTTCATCATCATCCCCCTAATCACTTAACTAGGACCTATGATAGCCTATGGTGGAGATCATTCTCTCCCATGAACCAATCAATGGCTCTCACTTCTCTCTTGATTCCTGATCATCATCGTCACTTCTCTGAACTCACTCTCACTTCATCGATTCCCTATTCCTCAATGACGATGCATTTTGCATCAATGATTGAGATCTTGTCGAGGCTTCTCCCAACAGATCGATGATCCTCGTCCTGTATTTAGGATTTCATTGTTGTCTTCAGAATTCATACAAGTCTTGACACTCATCTGCTCCTGAAAATGACACCTTTCCCAATGAAGGGCTGATATCTACTCACCACAAAACCAACGACTAGGAACTCTCTCGACTCAAGACTAGGTCTTTCCACTATCTAATGTGTCGATTTGGGACTTAGACAATTTTCAAGATTCTACAAGGATTTCAATGGGTCTTCAGGATTTGGAAAACTACTATGAGATCATCAAAGGCCTTTCAATTTTCATTAGAGATGAATTTATTTCATATATTCCAAGATTTCCACCTAAGAATTGTGATCCCCTCAGGGTTCAAGGTCCTCCATTCCTCACAAATACTTCCCCGACTTCATGGATGATTTTAAGGATGGAATTTTATTTTAAAATGTAGAAACCTTGGCGAATACTATTAATCCTTCATATGTCAACTATAAATGTTTGGCGATATTTTTTTTTAAATATTCAAATTTCGAAGTATTTTATATAGTTTTTATAATTTTTTGGCAATTTTTAAGGTAAAATAATTTTATCCTATAGAATTTGGGCGAATCATTTTTAAAATAGCGAATCTCATTTTTGGAAAAACCATGGAAAATTAGCCCATGATCGGAATTTAGCCCCTAAAATCATCCCTGCCCAACTTTAGGGAACTTACATCACCAAGTAAACAATTGTTTTGTCCATGTTTTGCAAGCTTTCATCTAAAGCTGCAAGGTTCATAGGGACATAGACTTTCCACACTTACTCAATTCAAATTTTATCACGTTAAGCTATGGTGACAACTGCATGTCCCGGTTATTCATAGTTTCCATTTATTGATGACAATAATTTTCATTTCCCATCTTGATTAAACAATTACACAAATACATCATTCACACATAGTTATGAAAATCAAGTTATATACTTATCTTATCATGGAAATTTCCAATGCCAACTGATTGAGAGTGGATGAATTTCCTCCAAACCTTAAGCATTATTGTAGAGTTCCTTCCTACAGTACGTCGCCCCCATGCCAAGCCATGATATCACAAGGGAAATTAATCAGTTGGTTTCTAATATCAAGTAGATACAGGGAGGTTACTCTCCTTCCTCCTCTGACAATAGAAAAAGTTGTCCCATTCCCACTGAGCTTAGGGTCTCTACAGTTTTATTGAGTGGTTTCTCAATTGTATTTCCTTAAACAATCCCTTGGCAACATACACTTACCAATGCCAGTTTTATCCAGTAAGCACCAAGTTTCATCCCTCTATTGCTCTAGTCTAGATCTAGGTCTTCTCTGTCTCAAGGTGGTCAATCTTAAATTGGAAGAGTTTCCTATTTTATTCAAGGAACTCTATCTTATTTTTCAACTCATGCTCCCAAACACTTATGTTCATTGCATCATCCTCTGTGAGTTTTTTTATCACTCTTTCCTTCCTCGAGTTCTTTCTCTCCTGGAGCACCTTTTTATTATGTTTTCTAATGCCACTCTCTTGGTGTCTAATATTTAGCTCCCTCTCATTTTCCATATCTGCTTGTCTCTTGGTGGTCTTTACAGTGTTTTGTCTCTCCTCTGTCTATCTCTCGTTAGTTTTCTGGTGGTATTTTCCACCTTTGGTCTCTTCTTCCTCCTATTCACTTGGGATTCCCATAGTCTCCCTACATACACAACCTATAATCCATAGTTCTAATTCTGAAGGGGAAAACACATGATGTCCCATTGTCAATTCATTCAATTGGACCTTGCCTCCTTCAAGAGACCAATCCTTCTTCAACCACTTCCCTGACCTTCCATAACTAGTCACATGGATCCATTTATATCAAGTATGCTAGAAGGTGTAAGTTCATTCTTAAGAAGAATTAATTATCTTTTCAAACAAGCTTCATGTTTTCTTCATAAAACATATTAGTTCCACTTCACCTACCCACTAAATCAATCCATGCTTCATCAGTTCCCACTTGTGTATCATGTCCAGTACATTCAAGGTTGTTCCCTCTCAGTCAACTGTTTGGTTTCTTTTATTAATCAAAACATGATTACATGCTTCATAATTACATCATATGAAGTCTTAATCATAATTACATCCTTGGGGGGACACAAGGTGTTAAAATCTCTTTGTATTTTCATTTCATAACTAAGAATAAAAGAGCATAGCATAGACCTCACCTTCTAGCTAGGTTTGTCCTATATTGGGTTTTCCCAGGGTACACCTTATGTTCATTGTGTGGATGGTGCATAATTTTCTCGCCTCTTTCATTTTAGTTTCAATTTATTTAGTATTTCATGCATTGAGCTAGTAATATTAAATCCATGATCTAAGTAAAAAATAATATAATAAGAGATTTTAGAGTATTATAAGATTTATTATGATGAACTATTCGACTGGAATATCCATGGTAGTTTACATATCATATTGGTATTAAAGTAGTTTTTGGGGGGTGGGAAGTTGTTGGATCTCAGAACTAGCATAAAGTCTAAAAACCTTATTCATAGAATACAAGTACAGTAACAATCCAGGAGATGAGTCAGAAGAGAAATTTTCAAATCCAAAATCACAAGTCACAAGTCACTAACATCTCTCATATTATGGCCATTCTCATGGAAACTTTAGAAAACAAGTTTGGGCTTTTTGGGGATTTTAGTGGATCCAACTAAAAATCTATATTAAATGTTAAATCTAGAGATAACGAAGACCTAGAAAAGGATTCAAAAAAGGGCCAAAGAAAAAGAGACCAAGTTCCAATGCCATCACTTATTTCCAATATCTAGTAAAAGTTGAAGTGAAAGTGCACATCAAGACTTACTAAGGTGAGATTGAAGTTGTTAAGTTGAATCAATGGTTGAAATAGTTAGAAGTTCATTTCAATTTTGATAGCATGGTAGAAGAAGAAAATGTTTCATTTACCCAACTGAAGTTATAGGGCCATGCCCAAACTTAGTCAAAAAGTCACACATAGACATTTAGGTTGGAGGGAAATCCCCCAGTAGCTAAGTAGGAGGTGTTTAAAACCATAATTAAGTCCTAGTTTTATCCTATTGGTTACAAAGAGGACCAATGGATCAATTGTAATTACTTTTAGTAGAAGCAAGGGAAGTGTATGAAAGAATACACCACTGAGTTTATAAATATAACCATTATGTTGATTATATCTCCCAAGAATCCAAATGTACTCCTCAAGTATTTGGGTGGTCTACATTGTCATTTACAAAATAAAGTGATGCTCTTTAAACCTAGGATAGTTGATGAGGCTTGTGTGAAAGCACAATATCTAGATAATGTGGGTAAGAATAAAGGACTACCAAGTGGTTCCAAGCATAAATACCACCAAGATGCTTCTAAGGAGGGAAATAATAAGTAGAAAATGAAAGGATAAGAAGACAACAACCACTGCACATCAATGAAAGGATCCAAACAACCATTGTAACCATTGTAATATCAATGGGAACACCAAAGATAAGTGTTGGAAGCGACATCTAGAGATGAGCCCAAAGAAATACAATAAGGATGTCAAGAAGAAGAACATGATAGCCATGGATTCAAGCAACCAGATAGAGAGTAGTTGAAATATAGATGAAAATTTTGTCTATACCATAATGTAGAAGGAGGTGAGTCTAAGTATCCTCAATCCCAAGGAAGAGAAGGATATAAATAAAATATTCCATATTAATATCCAAGTCAAGAAGAATAAATTGGATTCTCTATTTGATTCTAATTTATAATCCAACTTCATAGAAAAATATCTAGTCAACAAGATTGAATTGGAATTTCATGACTATCCTCACCCATATCCATTGGGATGGATAATAAGGATGTATTACTCAAGGTCACTAAGTATTGTAAGATCAAATTTTCTATAAGTGGAAACTATATTGGTTAAGTGGAGGTAGATGTAGTACCGATTGATGTTTGTGGCATAGTGTTTGGAAGCCCCTACATGTATACAAGGGATGCAATCGTCATGAGGAGAGAAAACCAGTACCAATTGATTAAGGATGAGAATTCCTTCATCATAAATGCACATAAAGGTAAACCCTATGTCTCTTTAGTAAGTGCTAACCAAGCCAAGAAATTGATCAGTTCTAGTAGGAAGTTTTCATTACTCTTCTTAAGAGAGAATCAACCAAGAGATGAGTTGGTAAAAATAAAGGCATCTTTGTAGGGGTGTACTAAAGAGAAGAAACAATAGTTGGAGGAAACTTTTCAAGTGTACAAAAAAGTATTATGGGATCTTAAAGGGTTACCACCTAAGAGGGAATTGGATCACGAGATACATTTGTTGTCTAACACCCCATTGCTAAACATTGGGTAGTATATATATTCCATAATGGAAGAGTATGAAGTGAAGAAATGATTGCAACAACTATTGGAGCAAGGAGTAATTCAACCAAGCACCTCACCTTGTGGGTCACCTATCATCATAGTACCTAAGAAGAATGAGACTTGGAGAATGTGTGTCAACTACAAATATTTCAATAAGATCACAATAAATAATTGATACCCTCTACCAATGATCAATGAATTGCTCGATCATGTCGATTGCTTTACCAAGTTGGACCTTAAATCAAGATACCATCAGGTACGAGTTAAAAAAGAAAACACCTAGAATACCACCTTCAAGACAAGGCAAGGTCTATATGAATGGATCATAATGTATTTTGATTTATGTAATGCACAATCTATATTTATGCATTTGATGAATGATGTATTATGTCACTTTCTACATTTTGTAAAAGTGTACTTAGATGATATATTGGTTTATAACTCTACCTAGGACTCTAAAAAGGTATAAATTTTTGGAAAATATTAAGAAATGTGAATTTACACAATAGCATTGGTGTATTTAGGGTATGTGATTGGTGGACGGGAACTCAAGATAGATCCCACGAAGATGGGATCCATCCTCAAGAGGCCAACTCCTACTAATGTCACTTAAGTTAGGATATTTGTTGGGGTATCATAGTACCTATGAAAGTTTATAGTATCCTTTTTAGTTATGTTGCACCAGTCCCAGCCCTCAATGTGTAGAATAGTCGATGATGGAGTGTATTGTTAATGAACTCTGTTATGTGAAGTCATGGTTCAAAAACCTCAACTAGCCTTCTATGTTGCATGAGGGGCCACGTTGTCATTCTTGGGGTTATAGTGGTAGCAGTCAGAGAACACGACCATGTGTCACATGACTACGTGCCCGACTAGTTGTTGATTTCCCTAGTTAAGAAAAAAACAAATGTTGCACCAGTCCCTTCCATAATAGTTAGTAGAAAGAGTTTTCAATGGGGTAAAATCATTAGAAATATTTTGATGACCTAAAATGAAAGATCAGTCAAGCATCAATTCTTGCATTTTCTAATTTATAAAATACTTTATAAGTGTAGACAAATGCAAGTGGATATGCTATGGGAGAAATATTGATGTGTGGAGGTAATCTAGTATGTTATCATTATGAAATGTTTCATGGTGGAGTCTTGAACTACCCTACATATGACAAGGAACTATGTTCTCTGGTTCAAGATATTAAGAAATGGAAGCTCTATCTGATGGGAAAGGAGACCATCATCCACATTGATTACCATCCATTACAATATTTGTAGGCCCATATTAAGCTTTAGGAAACCAAACACTATAATTGGATGGGTTTTTTACAACAATTTCATCTAATCGTCCAATATAAGACAAAAAACACTAATAAATTAGCATACATGCTCTCAAGGCTACCCACATCCAAGATCACAACTTTGGGAATTATTATGCACATGGAGCCTTTCACCCATGATGCATACAAAGAGGCATACACATAATATGAGGACTTTAAATAGGTGTTTCAATAGTTATAGGGCCAAGTTTGTGTACAAGAAGGTGACAATAAGGTTTACTATCATATCTAGGATGATTTTCTCTACAAGCTACATAAGCTTTGTGTTCCTAAAGGTTAAATATTTTAGCTTGTTAGAGAAGCTCACACCTCCAAATTTATAGGGCATTTCAGTGTTGGGAATATAGTTTCCAACTTACAGAGGTGTGCGTATTTTCCTAGAACGTAAGGATATGTAGCTTGATTATTAGAGGATGCATACTTAGTTGTACCAATAAGACTAGTAATAGAAATCAAAGTTTATACCATCCCCTACTTGTACCTATGAGATGTTTGGAGATAATATCCATGGATTTCATGGGTGGTTTTCCAAGAACAAGGAAGGGATATGACTATATGTTTTTTCTAGTTGACACAATTACCAAGATGTGCATTATCATGCCTTGTAGAAAGACCATCAAGGGAGAATATGAAAAAAAACATGTTCTTTGAAAAGTTCTAGGTGCACTTTGGGATACCAAGGAGAATAATCTCATATAGAGATAATATATTTCTCTGTGCAAGTTTTGTACTACACTTTGGGAGAAGATGGACACCAAGTTTAAAAGATCCACAACTTTCCATCCATAGACATATGGGTAAATATAAGTAATGAATACGACATTGGTTCAACTTTTGAGGGGTTACAATCAAAAGAATCCAAGGACCTAGGTCAAAATTTTGATTTATATTCAACACTCTTATAACATAGCAATCCATACTTCTACCAATGAATTCCCTTTTGAAACTTACTTTGGGTATTTTCTTCCTTCGCCCTTAGATGTTTTATATGAACAATAAGGAGGAGTGAACGAAGACATCAAAAAAGAAACATTGAAGGCTAAAACCCTTGTTGATAAGATCAAGCATATACATTTCCAAGTACAAGAGGCATTGAAGAAGTTACAAGAAAATTAAAAGTCCCTCAACATGATTAACAAAAAATTGTGAAAACATTCAAGGTGGGAGATAAACATAGTTACCACCTTAAAAATAATTGTGCCCTCAAAATGAGAAATCTGGACCAAAAACCCATATTGTTTTCTTAAAATATCAAAATCAACACCCAAATTGAAAAGTGGTGCTACCAGTAGCACCCTATTTTGGGCAAGTGGGTAAAATTGAGACTTGTTTGAAATCACAACCTTGACAACCGATACCATTGTCAAAAAAAACTTAAAATTAACCCTCAAATTGAAAAGTGATGCTTCCAGTAGCACCAATTTTATTTTGGAGCTAAAATTACAAATTAGTTGAAATTGTAGGCTTGACAAACAGTACAATTGAAAATAAAACCTTAAAATCAGCTCCTAGCTTGACAATCAGTATCATTGCAGACAAATACCTCAAAAACATGCAAAATTATAACCATAAACATAAAACACTTAAAAAACATGTTTTAAAAGAAATTAATTAATTAAAAAAAAAAACATTTTAATATTAAATAAAATGAAAAAAAAAAACACTTAAATCAAATTATTTAAAAGAAAAAATAAATATTTTTTGCATTTACATTTTAAACAAAAAAAAAAAAGATAGTTTTTTTAAATGAAAAAACAATACATTAAAAAAATAGCATAACACAAAAAAATAAAAAAAAAAACCTAAATTTTAAAATTAAAATAAAATCATTTTAAAAAATCGTGTGTCAAGGGGGATGGTGATATCTAGAATCACCACTTCCCCCATTCCCCACCCTCATGAACCC
>JZKD02S1496864.1:0-10689 GCA_000966675.3 Picea glauca | reverse complement strand
TTCCATACATTTGTCTGTTCTATCAGGACTTGGTGGTAGCCAGACTTCATATCAATCTTACTAAAGTATTTGGCCCCCATGAGTTGATCAAGGAGGTCCTCGATTCGGGGAATCGGGTACCGGTTTCTGACTGTGATTTTCTCAGAGCCCGGTAATCAATACAGAGTTGCTAGGTTCCATCTTTCTTCTGTACCAACACAATTGGGTTCCCGCAAGGTGATGAGTTGGGGTGGATGTGCCCCTTGTGGAGCAGTTCTTGGATCTGTCACTTGATCTTCTCATTCTCTAACAAAGAGCGATGATAGACTGGCCCATTGGGTAGCGGTGCGCCGAGGGTCAGATCGATGGGGTGCTTAACCTGGCAGTGCAGAGGTACCCCTATAGGTGAGGAGAAGACATCCGAGTATTCTTCCATGACCTTATCTACTTGCTTCTTCTATGTGGAGAGGTTGGATGCAGAGACCCTAGATGTGGCTGTGATCTTTCGCTTATTCTGAGAGTGAATCACGAAGAAGACAAACTTCCCCGTCTGAGAGATGACCTTCTTGCATTTCTTAGCAGAGATCAAGGAAATAGCACTAGGTGGGACTGCCTCGGGTATCTTGTACAATTTCCTGTTCAAAGTAATAATAACACTACGAAGCCTAGACTCATATACAACATGACATTTCCATAAATAAGGTTGGCCCAAAAGAACATCACAAACTTCGAGAGGAGCAACATCAAACAATACCTCATCTTTGAAGGGCTTGATGTCGTACGACAATCGAAACTGTTGGCTGACACAGAGATCGCTTCCTTGGTGGAGCCATCCAATGGTGTATGGTTGTGGGTGCGACGTTGTTGGCAGGGCTAGCCGCTTGATGACCTCTGTTGAGATGAGGTTCTTCTGGCTACTGCTATCAACAATGAAGTGCATCGGGGTGCCTTTTACCCACATTTGTGAATGGAAGAGGCGCTCTCCTTCTTATGAATCATCTAGTTCACTGGGCTGGAGCTTGGTGGTAGCAATGGTGGCACTGGGTTCTGCATCAATGATCTATATTTCCCTTTTTGGTTCTGTCTCAGAGTCATAATCTGCATCTGATTCAGAGGCTTTCACTTCGACCACCAGCGACTGCTTTGAGTGACAGTCAATAGTGTTATGCCAAGGGCTCTTATGGAAGTCGCACCACTTCCCGATATCTTTCTTTGTCTTTCCGGTGTCCTTCTTTGCTTGAGGCCTGGACTGGTTGTCCTGATACTGTCCATATTTGCTCTATCCTTTGTTCGGTTGGTTGGGGCCACCCTTTCCTAGCTTTTGTTGTGAGGGGTTCCCAGGCCCAAATTGTCACGTCTCTTGTTTGAGCTTCTGCTCGATTTTGACAGCATATCAGTAGGTCACGCCCAAGGATGAGATGTCCAGAAATTCGATTTCGGTCTGGATGTATCTATGCAGAGCACTGCGATACTTGAGCACCAGATGTCTCTCTGAATATTTGATGCCCAACTTGGTGTGCAAGGTATGGAAGATATTTATGAAATCTTGCACTGCTTGGTCTCTTTCTTGCCACAGTGTGGTCCATTTGGTATATAGGTCATCATAACTTCCGACAGGGTAGTATTATTCCTTAATAGAATCCCTGAAGGATTCCCAGGTGGCCATGACTGAAAATAATGAGGTTTCCTCTATTTCCTTTTGCTCACAGAAAGTTTCCCATCAATCTTTGACATGGGGAACAACTTTGAGGAGTGAAAAAGTAATCTTTTCTTTATTCGAAAAGTTATGGACAGAAAAATACCCTTCTAGTAGATTCAACTACTTGTATATAGCATCTGCGTCTATCTGACCTTCAAATATAGGAATATCGAAGTTTATTTGTACCTTGAAGGGGGCGACGCCTCCATTAGAAGAAGATGCATCACCTGTTGGTAGCCACCGAAGGATTTGCACGAAACTATCTATCATTTTGTTCCTCTGTTGCGTGAGGGCTTCCTCAATCAACAGTTTGAAAGGATCTCCTGTCCCGTCATATTTCTTTTCTCCTACCATGGTAGGTCGCTTGGGCATGCGAGAGCTTCTTTCCTTAAGAGAAACAAGCTTGAGATCCAACTCTTTTTACTCCGACCTCGTTGGGGACATGCATTAAGACGACAAGGAGCAGACCGCTCTGATACCACTGATCCGTATTTTATGAGAAGAACGAAATGAATACAGATTATTAACAGGTGCTTAACACAAAATAACAAAGATACAGTAAAACCGGTTTTCTATTCAATAACGAAATAAGCTGAAACTGTAAAATGCAGCGAAAACAAGCTTGTTGGAATGGTGGCGGCTTATCTCTGAGAAGAGATGTGACGGCAGTGCGAATTCGCAAGAAGAAGGTTACAATGAGGCTCTGGAGGCCTTTTTTACAATAATAAAGAATGCCAAAAACCTAGACATCCAAAAACCTAACCCTAGGAGATGAAACGCCAAAAGTCATGTGGGCCCCGTTTGGGTAAGTTAGTACATCAACTTCTCAGGGTCGTAACTTTTGCATACAATATCTGTTTTAGGCGTGTGATAGCCCGTTGGAAAGGTATCATCGAGGAGATTCATTTTGGGGTCTCAATTATTCCTTCAACTATAATTGAGGAGCTCGATCCCGAAAAACCTTCATTTAGGCCCTCAAAATGGCCCTAGAAGTTAAAACTGCTAAAAATAGTAAATTGCCAAAATTGTCATAAAACTATTTTGAGCCAGTTGGAAAAGGTGGGTGGCCACTGATATCCATCTGGATCAATATCCTTTGCATGCTCCACTACCCATTTCAGCAGCATATACCTCTAATTCAACACGACTATAAATGATGATCACACACATAATAACATGAACACATAATCATTTAATGGTGATGGGGTTGGGGACAAGACCCCAACCTTATCTTGCCTACACCTCAAAAGGTTATTTGGGCATGCTCCAAGGTTTCGTCACAAAACAATGGTGACAACGAGATGCAATCTGAGGAAAAGGGTTTAACATGTAACAAACATGCTTGACCAATAGACAATGGTAGTAGCGATGCAACTAGAGGAGAACATACCATCTTGACCAGTAGACAATGGCGACAACGAGAGGAAACCAGAGGAGAAGGGTTTAACGTGTAACAGACCGAATTGACCAGTAGACAAGGATAAATGACATTCTTCTATACGTTGTCAACAGACGACGAAAAATCGAGAAAACCTCTCCCTTAAAGAACGCCTTTGGAGTAATTATATTACTAGTATACCCTTGAAGCAAGGGAAAGGAATGTCGAAAAAATTGAGTAGCATATATTTTTCTAACCATCATATATTTAGTAAGAGAAAATAATGAAACAAAAATAATATGAAAAAGTGAATGGCGTAATAAATTTTTCCAAGTATATAGAGAAAAAAGAAGATGTTACATGTGTACATTTTTTAATTCTAGATATCATCTACAACTATTTGTTACCAATATATCAAATCGTGTAGTTTGTTATTAAAATGAAATAAAGTAAAAGGAAAACTTAATTATCATTACTAATTACTAGTAAATACAAAACCATGTCATTGATGTCATATAAAATTAAATTTACGTTATTTTTTCATAACATAAACTATACATATCTTCTCAAAATAGGAAAGCCTTGGGTATTCCTGTGTTATCCTCTAATTACTTTACAAACATTATATTAAAGCATAAAGTACATAGGCATATAATACAAACAATTACATATGATCAAACAATGCATGTATAGAATTATTTTCAAAACATAGAAGAAGCTACAAGTTTGCATGCAACTTTGTGACCTCCCCTATGATATTAGAGATTCACATGGGTGGAGTAGTGATGAAGGATGAAAATTTTAACTATGTAAGTGACAAAGAATATCGGCGTGTCTCTTCTTTTTTCAGAGTGAGACATAGGTCTAGTAGCTTTCATTTTTGCATAACATTGGTAGGAGAATGTTGGTGCAATGTGTATCTCTTCTATTGTTGTGGTGCATGGCATTGCAGTGAAGGTTCGTTGCTTGGATGTTGAAGCGTGCAATGCATATCTTACTACTTTCCATGTCAATAACATCAAAGCTAAATATATGACAAGGTCCTTTGGCATTGATGAAGGTGTGTAGATTGATGTTTGAAAGTACTTTGACTTTCATTGTCCATTCATTTAGGTATGGATTCAAAGATTTAATAGAAGTAAAGTTTGGGGGTGTTTGTTTTGTTTCTAATGGCTGTTTTACATAATCACTTACATATTTAATGAATATTGGGTCACCAATAATCCTAGATGTCAAATTCTTCACTTGTGATTCATGAACTATCAAACTTGCAAAAAAATATAAAAATAATGTAAAATTAGCACTTTAATTATTGATCATATATTAGGTAGTTTAAAATGTGGCTAATGTGTTTGTAATAAAAATAACATTAGCCACAACATATTATATATGTACAAATGTTTTTTACATGTGAATGTATGGAAATGTATTTTATTTTTTTAAATCACCATTTTTTTTATAAATAAAAGTAATAAATACTAGCATACCCTCTAAGCGGGTGAATGGAAATGCCAAAGTAATTTGAGGGAATTTTTCATATTGATGTTGTTAATTGGAACCATAAATATATTTCAATTAAAATGATCTTACATTTGACTAAGCCCCATCAAACAATTTTCTTTGTTTTGGGTCAAAACTTTGTATTTCTTCCCCCTTCAAGTTTAAGTTCTGTGATTTATTTCCTTGAGAAGAAGCAAAAAATATTGGCTAAATAATGCATCTTTAAAATTATCCTTTGAAATTCTCATATAAGAAAATTTGTTTCATTAAAAATGACATTTTTACTATTGTTTTGGGTCTAAACTTTGTATTTCTTCCCCTCAAGTTCAAGTTATGTGATTTCTTTCTTTGAGGAAAAGGAGAAGCAAGAAAAGTTGGCTAAAGAATGCATCTTTAAAATTAGTTTTTGAAATTCTCATATAAGGACATTTGCTTCATTAAAAATGACATCTTTACTATTATTTTGACCAAAATAAAATTTGTTTATTTGATGGAAATTTATTTTGATTATTAATAATGAAAATGTTTTCTCATTAAGAAGTATAGGTTTTGTATTTTGATTATATAACATAAAATATTTTTTATTATTAATAATGAAAATGGGAATCTTCTCCTTTCTTTTATACATTGTATAATTTATTAAAAGACTTCGATTAGATTCAAGACTAAATTTTTTATGGAATAAGATGTTTAATATAAAATAACAATGAATATAAGAAAGCAAATTCATCAAGATAAACATGGAGTCAAGTCAATGAAAAATTTTAGGTGGATGAAAAATAACCATAGCTATAGTTTTAGTTGTCTATCTTGTTTTCCTTTTAATTGTGTTTTCTCAGTTTTGTTCTCCTTTTAATTGTGTCTTTCATATAGAATTGAGTGACACTTTGTTGATGGGTTAAATCATTAGAAGATATAAATAGAAAAACATGAGAAACATTTTCATTATTAATAAAAAAAAATATTAATTTAATTGATGTTATATAATGAAAACAAAAAATATGTATGATAAAACATTTTCATTATTAATACTCAAAATTAATTTCCATCAAATAATAAAAATGTCAAAACAATAATAAATATGTAACCATGTTTGATTCAAATTTGGGTAGAGGCAATATGTACTATACAAAAATTGTCAAGAAATATGCAATACTCAAATGTTTGTTCATGATTAGTTTTAAAGGATTGCAAGTTTTTAGAGAAATATACCATATATATATATATATATATATATATATTCTCAATCTCTAATACATATAATTTGTTTTTGTTTTCAAGTTTTTTCTAATGAAGCAAGTGTCTTTATCTTAGAATTTTAAAAGACAATCTTAAAGGTGCATTTTCCCCTTTATTCATCAAGAGTTAAAATGTATTTTTAGCTCTATTCAACACCTTCTAGCATGCAAAATTTGCTTGCTTCTCAAGGCAAGAAATTGTAGAATTTGAGGGGAAGAAATAAGAGGTTTTCACCCAAAGCAAAAGAGATTGTTAGATGGATCTTAATCAAAAGTAAGTTCATTTTAATTGCAATATCTTCATGATTCCAATTAACAATAATAATATGAAAACTTCTCTCAAATTATTTTGACATTCTCGTTAGCCCATCAAAAAATATGTTATTTTTACTATGTTTAAATAAATTATATAAAATACAGTGATTTAGAATAAAAAGTTGCATTGAAATAGAGATCATAAAATGGTGCAAGTTGCAAATAATTTTCATTTACATATGTACAATATTCTAATTTAAAATAAAATGGTATATTGAAAATCATATATACCTCCTTGCTCTTTATTGAAATGAAAATTATATAAATCGGCCTAGATCCATCTTATCTTATGATCAATTAAGAGTCAAGAGGGATTAAATCTCTTGAGATGCAAACTTGTTTAGAGAGAAAAATTGAGAAATGATTTGCAAATTGAGAGATTTGATTTCTTATTGTGTTTTCATATTCACATTTCCACATTTCATAAAACACTCATACTAAAATTGAAATCAATAAAATGTTAATTACATAAATAATAACCATGATTAATGATGAATCTTACAAAATTAAAAATTCAAATGATTGATTTACAAAAAAGGATGAAATATTAAACACATTTTTCACAATTTTGTTGATTTACTTTAAAAAAAAATTGTATCTGATTTAAGAATATTATTTACCAAAATATGTCATCCATAAAATTGTTATTTTTTTATTAAAATCAAAATTGTTTAATTAGCATTATCTATACAAACAATCCTGGGTTATAAAAACACTTAGCATGTATTCAATGGGTATATAAATAATAAAAATGAGTGGGTTATAAAAACACTTAGCAGGTATTCAATGTGTACAGAATGGATAAATCTCAAACTGTGTCAACGATTATGATTCAATTCCCTTATAAAACAAAAAAATTAATGACCCGCATATATGCACGTATATATATACAACTACACATTATACATAACACTAGCATGGTATATAGCATTCGAATGCCTATTTATTTATTGTTAACTTAATTTTACATATTTTACATATTTTTCATGCTTTTATAGTCTTTCTGATTTTATTATTTTTTTAAATATATCTATATACGAATGTACATTTACACATTATTATATCTAATTTTACATCTTTTCCATACTTACACATCTACTTCTGATTTTATTATTTTTTCAAATACATAAGTATGTACATCTACACATTATTATACTTGACAGGTGACATGGTGTATAGCATTCGAGTCAGAGTAAATGCCTATTTATTTATTAATTAACCTAATTTTACATCTTTTAGTGTATAACATTCGAGTCAGATTAAATGCCTATTTATTTATTAATTAACTTAATTTTACATCTTTTCTATACTTTCACAGTTTACTTCAGATTTTATTATTTTTTCAAATACTTAAATTAATTTATTTTTCATAAGATTGACTACTTCAATTTTTTTTTTTCAAATACTTAAATTAAATTTATTTATTTGCCATAAAATTGGCTTAATGCAGTTGGTTTCACATATTTATTTCCCGTACCATTTCCCTACCAACTTCTATTGGCGTTTGGTTCCATATTTGAAAAAAGCCCGTTGCTTTGGCACTTGGCACTATCTATGAATTAAAATTGGCACCTTAAAATCTCAAGACAATTACTGAAGTAAAAGTTTGTGTTGGATTGACATTTACATAATTAAAATCTTGCCCTGGATTTTTCATAGGAGAGCGTGATGTATTATTCTTTTTAAAGAAATCTTTAGCAAGATTGACACTTAGCCATGGATTTTTTTTTAATGGAAGAGGGTGATGTATCATTCTTTTATTTAAACAACAAATATAAGAGTAATTTATTATAAAACTTGAAATTTTTTGAAAATAAATTTTCAATTTAATAATGTTATATAATGTTAAATAAATTTTTAATTTAATAATATTAAATAAAATTCAATTAAAGAAAGCCCCCAAAAAATTGTAATTTAATAATTTTTATTTTTTAAACCATATAAAAAAAATCACACTGAATAATCCAAAATCTAAAAAAATTCATACTACATAATCCAAAAACAGTTTAATTAAACTACTTGTCATACTGAATCAATATCTAATGTGTGGAATACATAATCCAAAAACAGTTTAATTAAACTACTTGTCATACTGAATCAATATCTAATGTGTGGAATCAATATTAGTTTTCATTTTACAATGAACAGATCATCACCTACCCTATAGGTGAATTTTGTGTACACTTGTCATACTGAATCAATATCTAATGTGTGGAATCAATATTAGTTTTCATTTTACAATGAACAGATCATCACCTACCCTATAGGTGAATTTTGTGTACATATTACATATGTAAAATTAAAAAGGTGAAAAGTATGTGAAATATAAATTACATATCCTATAAGGTGACAATAACCAGAAATATTACAGGGTAAAAAAGGAAATAGACAAACAATGTATTCTCAGGTTTCAACTGAAACAAAACAGGACTATTCCACACATTCTATTGTAATCAGAAGTTTTAAACTAAACTCATTATTAAACAACTAAATTAAATATTTTTTTAGAAAAATGAAATTAAATAAAAAAAAACACTAAAATTCAAAGATCCACATGCTCAATCTTAAATGTTTTAAACTAAACTACAATATGATGATGAGATATTTTCCTGTGTTAGTCCAAAATGTTTGCCGTCGTAATTGCCAAAATCCTACTATTGTTACAGAGATATTGGTGGTACTTTATGTAGTAATTTCTTTCAAGGGTTAAAGGTTCTATTTTTTTAGTTTTCTGGCAGGAATTGGTCAGAATTTGGTGATGTAAATTTGGACAAAATCTCTATTTTCTGTTGTTTAAATTGTTTTTCTGAATGTATAAATGGATATAGCATGTTGAAAAACCCTTAGGCAACTCGAATTATACAAAGTTAGTCACTCAAATATGCAAATCCAACCATTCATCACCGGATTTCAGACAAAATCAAATGAAAAAAGTGACCAAAAACCCCCCAAAAGTAAAACATTTAGACTACTACTCTTTCAAGTGTATGAACAGCAGTACGTGCCCACTGAGCACGCTTCAAGGTACGGTGTGCACCCCTACTTGCACTGTACCACTTTTCATCCTGCCACAATTATCAATATCCACACGTTTGTGTCACGATGATGGGAAAATTTGGCAATGAAATTTGACTATCTCTATTTCTGGTCTTGTTTACCTTGTTATAATATTCAAGCCAGCTCTCTTCTTGAGAGGTAGAGGACCATTTTTCATTTCTTTCCAGCTAAATGATTCTTCTTTAGTCTTTGCAATTTTCTCTTCAAAGCTCTCAAGAAGCCCCAAAGAGTCAACTAACCCTGTGAACAAATATAACCCTGTAAACAAATAAAAGGAAAGAAAATAGTATCACATAAACAAAAGGAAAGAAAAATAGTATCACCTGACAGATGGGAATTACTCCCAATAATATTATCAAAAATATGTTCTCCCTGAATTCTACAATAAATTATTAGTGTTAAAGTATACCATGAAAACAAATAAATAAAATTGAGCAGTAAAAGGAACAACACTCAATCAAACTTACCGGGATCCATGGAGGCAATTGACTTGTCCAATGTAGTATTACTTTTTGCAATGAGATGTGTTCTCCTGCAAATTTCTTCTAACTCTGTTCGCTTCTTAAGAACAATCTCCTTCATCGTACTTACTTTTATCTCCTAAAGTATTGAAACCTCTGCTTCTTCCTGCGTCATCATAATTTAACTAAGAATTTAAACAAACACGCTCACTAGCACCACATCAATATGTAGAAATACTATATGCATGCATGCATGGGGTCATCCAAATTTATCAATCTTACATGGTTAATGAATTCCATCGACATGGCATTGAAAGAACATGTTCCATGCTCTGAAGCTGCAGTGTTGCAGGTGACATTCTGAAATATCTGTTGCTCTTCCGTAGGGGTGTCCATTAGATTCCAACTCCAACATAGTCGTGGACAAATCCTGAAGCTGCAAATATTAAAAAGAAAAAAACAATCAATACAATGCACCACATGAAATTGCAATAGAGATAAGGGAAATAACAACCAGAAAACCAAGCGATAATAATAAAAGAATCACATGGGCGATCTCATGGAACTAACCTGGTGTATTCGTTTCTTTTTCTCTTCCTGCAATGTTTGAATCGTCTCAGCCACCAATATATTAATAATATCATTACTAATGCTCTTTGATTGTTCAGACTCATCCAAGGTTGGATGCACATCCGTTACTGTGAGTAGAAAAAGCCAAGGATAGAGCATAATTGATGGATTCTGATGACAAAGTCGATGATTCTGTAGAGAGTCTCACTCTACATAAAAAACAAATGAAAAAATAACAGATCACAAATCTAAGAATACATATCCTAAATGGCAAGGCAAACATAGATTACAAATACATAAAATACTGAAGACAAAAGAACAGATTACATATCCAAGAAGAACAGATCACAAATCATTTGAATCTTACCTCAACTTGAATTAATTGAGAATATTTTAGAAATTAAAGGAGCTATGATAGATTTGTAAACAATAAAAAGTTCAAAGCCCATAAAAATCATAAATGTGTAAAATTGGGTCCTTAAAAGCAGGATT
>JZKD02S1496842.1:0-10689 GCA_000966675.3 Picea glauca | reverse complement strand
AAAAACCTTTGTGTCAATTTTCACGTATGCTAAAGTTTAGAACAACATTATTTCAGTTGTAAATATCTTGAGTTGTGTTACATATTTAAGGCATGCATGTACTGACCTATTGGCTACTAAAAATACATGCTAGATCACCTTACAAGCTTATGTAACCGTAACAAAAACAACAATAAAGTTCCTGAATAGTTTGTTGTTATAAAACAACAACAAAGACTTGTTTGACAGCTGAAACTTAGATCCAACTTGAGGTCAAAGACATACCTAGTTGGCATCCTGTTAAGACCTCAGAAAATCTTCAATATGTTACATATGTTGTATCATGTAAATCTTCTAGTTTCTAACAAAATATGAATATTTATGTCTATATTTCATTTTTGTATGTGTAATTTAAAAAAAAATCATATATACAATTTTTTTAAATATATATATATATTTAATATATACATATAACATAAACATGTCCTCTATGTCTGTAATATTCTAGATATAAACATATGCAGAACAAAAATAAAATGTTAGAAATGGCAGATGAACAACAATATAACCGGAACAACACCACAATAATACCAAAATGAGACCAGAATAACACCAGGAAGAGAAATTTCATTACTGAGAGCAATGTTCACTTGCCTCTTCAAGGGGGCAACCTCCAGTCGAGCAGAGCTCTATTACAATAATATCCAAGATAAAAGTTCTCATACCCTCGACTCCTATTTATACTAAATATGTCTATCAAAAAAACCATATAGAGGAAGATCCTTCTAGAAGCGGAAGATTCTATTAGGTCTTATTACATTGAAATTGTTCTTCCTTATTGCTAGGCCTTATTAACATTGACCTTTAGAGCTAACTGATAGGCCACCAGTCCCACACGCTTGAGAACGGTATAAGGACCATAAAGTTTGGGTGCCAGTTTCTGACAATGATCAGCCTTGAGGGAATTTTGCTTGTAAGGTTGTAGTCGAAGAAACACTTGATCCCCTTATTCAAATTGACGTTCAGAGCGACCTTGATCTTCTTGTTGCTTCATGCGATTATGGGCTATGACCAAATTCTCTTTGAGGGTATGAAGAATAGCCTCTCGAACTGTAATCTTTTGGTCAACCGCCTGGACCTTCGATACACCTGGAAAATATGAGAGAAATGAAGGTGGATTTTGTCTATATACCACTTCAAAAGGAGTCATGTGGGTAGTTGTATGATATGAAGTTTTGTACCACCATTCATCTAGTGGTAACCATTGATCCCACTGATTTTGATTTTTTGAGGAAAAACACCTCAAATATGTTTCCAAACATTTGTTGACAACTACAGCTTGACCATCAGTCTCGGGATGATAAGTTGTGCTGAGATGCAATTAAGTTCCTTGTAGCTTAAACATTTCTTGCCAAAAATTGTTGGTGAAAGTTGGGTCATGATAAAAAACAATAGAATGCAGCATGCCATGAAGATTGAAGACCTGATCCATGAAAAGTTGAGCCACAGTGGATGTTGTAAATGGGTTTTAAAGAGAACAGAAATGAGCATACTTGGAAAGACGATCAACTACCACCATGATGACTGACTTATTTCTTAATTTAGGTAAGCCTACAATAAAATCCATAGAACTATCCCTCCAAATAGAAGGTGGAATTGGAAGTAGTTGTAGTGTGCTAGGAGATTTGATTGTTTCTCCCTTGTTGCGTTGACATGCATCACATTCAACCACAAAATTACGAATGTCATGTTTCATACCATCACAGAAAAATGAACATTTGACCCTGTCCTAGGTTTTGGTAAACCTAGAGTGCCCGGTTGTGTGTGTAGCATGAAGCTCATAAAGTACCATGGTTTTAAGTTTTGACTGTTTACTTAAATACAAATGGACTTTGTATCGAAGCTCATCATGGAGCCAAGAGTACCTGGGGAAACTAGAGAATTGGACTGCAATTGTTGTATCAGATTCAAAATTTTGGGATCTTGTAGCCATT
Source organism: Picea glauca (assembly GCA_000966675.3). NCBI lineage: Eukaryota > Viridiplantae > Streptophyta > Pinopsida > Pinales > Pinaceae > Picea > Picea glauca. Next base: position 8,716 of record JZKD02S1496842.1, on the reverse strand, counting down.
CCCGACGAACAGATTGGAGCCAATTTGGTACAATGAAGGAGAGAGAAAAAAGGGACCTTTAATATTCATATTTTCGGGAAAGTGCATCGGCAACCACATTGTCTTTGCCTTTCTTGTAAATGATCTCATAATCATATCCAAATAGCTTAATCACCCATTTTTGTTTCTCTGGGGAGGAAATGCGTTGTTCCAGAAAATACTTGAGGCTTTGATTATTTGTCTTAATTTGGAAGAGTTGCCCCAATAGATAAGGGTGCCAAAGATCAACAACATGCAAAATAGCCAAAATTGATTTTTCATAGATTGATTTTCCCAAATTTCGCTCAGACAGTTCTTTGTTTGCTGGTAAAGGCAAAAAGCCGACCCTCTTGCATAAGGACAATGCCAATTACTTTCCCTGAAGCATCACATTCTAGGACAAAGGTATTTGTGAAATTAGGAAGGGCCAGGACCAGAGTGATGCACATGGCCATATTCAAGGTTTGAAAATCCTGAGCAGTTGTTGGAGTCCAAGTGAAAGAATTATTTTTAAGGAGTGAAATGAGAGGTGCCACAATCTTTCCATAATTATTAACAAACTTGCGATAATAACCTGTTAAGCCCAAAAATCCATGCAAGCTTTTGAGATTCTTTGGGTGAGGCCAGTCTTGCATAGCTTCAATATTTTTAGGATCCACCTTGATGCCGGCCTTGCCAACAATATGACCCAAGTACTCGACTTATGAGGCACCAAAAGAACATTTATATTGTTTCAAGAAAATATGGCGTTGAGAGAGTAAATGGAGAACTCGATCCACATGAGCAAGATGGTATGTCCAGTTTTTTCTATAGATGAGGATATCATCAAAGAAAACTACGAAAAAATGGTGGAGAAAAGGACATAATACATGATTCATGAGGCTTTGGAAAGTGGAGTGAGCATTACACAAGCTAAAGGGCATGACCAAACTCATAATGATCCTCATGATTTCTAAAGGTAGTCTTAGGAATGTTTGCCTCTTTCATACGGATCTGGTGGTATCCAGAATGAAGATCAAGTTTAGTAAATAACTGGGTGCCACTCAATTCATCCAAGAGGTCATCAATGACATGAATGAGAAATTTGTCTTTAATGGTGAGTTTGTTAAGGGCATGGAAATCAAGACACATGCGCCAAGAACCTTCTTTCTTAAGGACCATGACCACAGGAGAAGAGTAGGGGCTCATACTAGGGTGGATAACACCTACGTTAAGCAGTTTTTGAACCATTTTCTCAATTTCATTTTTTTGGGAAAAGGGGTGACGATGGGGACGGATATTGGGAGGAAGGCTTCCTAGGACAAGGGGAATGGAATGATCATGAAAAACACGGGAAGGAGGGAGTACCTGGGGAGTGGAAAAAACCACTTGATGTTTAGAGAGGATGGATTGGAGGTCATGTGGCACAGAGGGTGTCTCAGTTGCTTGTATGGAATGGAGTTGGGAAATAACGCCAGAATGACCTTTTTTAAGCAGGTTTTACATGCAATGGGAACTAATGATCTCAGGGGAACCGATGATGATGCCTTGGAACTTATATTATTGGCCCTCCTGGTCGAATTGCATGGTTAATTCCTTCAAATCCATGTGAATGAGACCCAAATTCCTTAGCCAATATGCACCCAACACAATGTCACAACCGCCCATGTCGATAAAAAACATATGAGATTTCAGGTGGTAGTCATCAATTTGGAGATGCACATTTTCACAACTCCCTCCACATTTCATGGACCCGCATTGGCAATCATGATTTGGAAATTATTGACTGCATGGATATAGCAATGAGTTTCTTGGGAAATGCGACGATGAATAAAATTATGGGTGCTTCCACTATCAACAAGAATGATGAACTTCCTATGCTTGATGTAGCCAATTATCTTGAGGGTTTGGGGAGCAAAGAATATAGTGAGAGCATTTAGGGAAATGACCAGTTCTACTTCAGAAGGGTCTGAGGGAGGGGTTATGTTAGTGGGTTCAGGTGACACAAACACAAGGGGAGCTTCAAAATCCTCTTCTGAAACATCCTCTGAGATGGCCATAAAAAGATTTTGTTCCTTACACTTGTGTCCCAAAAAATATTTGTCATCACAATTATAACAAAGTCCTTTGAGTTGGTGTTCAACCATTTTGGCCCTGGTCAATTTTTGAATCTTTAGTGGAGTAGAAGGAGGAGTGGGATTTACTGGTTTAGTGTGAGGAATAAAGGAGGGTTCCCGATTTTGAGAAGAGACAACCTGTTGTTCTTCCTTATCTCTTTTAGTAGCCTCCACCCAACTCTGAGGCCGAGCCATGAGGAAATGGGCACAAATCTCATCCTTGAGGCCACTGATAAAACATTCTTGGAAAAAAGTATCAGACATGCCCTTTGTACGAAAAGCCAGTCACTCAAAAGTATCTATAAAGTCTTCCACTGTGCCAGATTGTTTCAACTTTTTCAAATGACCTAAATGGTTGGTGTCAGTGTCAAATTGTTCATAAAGCTCCACCACAAAGTCTGTCCAAGCAACATACCCTTGACAGACAAGTTTTCTCCATTGCCACCATTGCCAATGTTCTTGATCTAGATGGAGAACACCATACCGGAGTTTGGCCAAGTCATCTGTAATGTCATACAAAGATAAATATTGTTCCATTTGAGTTACCCAACCAGTGGGATCTGAGCCATCAAATTTGGTCACATTCACATGCAGAAAGCGTAGGTCACGATGAAAGTGATGGGGATGAAAATTATGGGAATGAGAGGAAGTTTGAACTTCAGTATGAAAAGGTGGGTCAACTAAAGGGGGATTTGCAGGGATATGCATCTTGGTGCAGATAATCGAAGCGACAGATTCAAGCTGGGTAGTAATGTCTTGTTTGAGGTCTTCTTTGAGTTCTTCGATTGAGGCGGCGATGGAGGAATGCATGTTTTTATTGATGGTATAAATATTGGCACTGAGCTATCTCAATTCTTGTTGGGTCTCTATGAAATTAGATTTCAAGGTATTGAAGTGAGCTTCCAAGTCCTGGCTATGGGTATGGGTTATGATGATGAGGGAACTAAAAAGGGGCGGGTGGGGTAAAAAAATTTGCTGAAAAATGATAAGTATGAATGTGATAAGGGAGAAGAGAGAAATCCAATGGAATAGGTCTCAAATAATGGTGCAACAAAATCTAGAATACTCTGGTCTGAAGAATACTGTAGTGATCAAATGACCAAATGATTAATCATGAAGAAATGTGTAGTGATTTGGCAACTCGAATGCAGGAGACACAGTTGCACGACAATCGATCTTGTCTGGTTTTTTTTTTTTTTTTTTCCATCCCCAAAGGTTAGGTATTCAAGGGTTCTACATACAAGGGTTTTCCCTATGCTATATCTCTCTGATATACATACGAGGTCCAACATTAGTACTCGACCCAATATCTCAGGGCACCAACTAAGGAGGCTACATCGTTCCCTTAGCCATAGCCATACTACCTGACTACCCAGGTGTTATTGGATAAATTGGTGAATGTGGACATAAACTAATCTTCCTAGATCCACCTGGATCTAAAACAAAACAAGACATGACATGATGCTTTCCCTAGGTTTCTACCATTGAATTTATCATCAAAGAAGGAGTGTATGACATACCTTTATATATCGCTTCCTTATATCTATGTTGTCCCTACCTCACTCCAGTGCTCTTGTGAGATCAAATCTGCAATGACACAAACCAACCAAAGTGAAAGAAACAATTATAGATTCAATGGAAACCTAAACATGTGATCAAGGAGTCATGTAATAAATACTAATGATTTTATGGGAAAAAAACATGCCGCTGTATCATATTAAGTAAAAGTGGAAGATACAACCAAAGTGCCTTGATGTCGCAAGTTCCCTTTTGGTGGTCCTTTATTCCAACACAGACATACACTTGCTCTAAATTTGCATGAAGATAATCTACAAAGCTTGATGGACAAATGGAGGCCTCAAGCATCAACTATATCAGGATTCTTCACACAGTCTTCAGCTTATTCTTTGCTCAATTTGCTTGACCTTGCTTAACCTTTTCCATGAGAAATCCATTATTATATAGGAGAAGATGAAGTGGTTACTAGGATGAGGATGATCCCACCAAATCAGAAAAGCCAGTAAGATCACAACCATACAGATGCCACCTCATATTCTAGAAGATTCTCCTTCTAGAAACTTCGTGAAACTTCTTCTTTTTCTTAGCTTCAAGCGCCGCGGCACCCTACCTATATAGCATCATTCGAAAATCTCGTAGGCCAGGCATAGAGCATCCTATGGAAATCCTTGATTTACGAACTGTGTACCACTGTCAGCGTGCAACGTCATTCTAAAAATGTGCCTTGTAGGGAAGAAACTCAACCATTTTCCTCATGTTAAAGATTGTTTTGGAAGCCTGAACACATGCTTATGGGATCATCATCAAAGTGACCAAAATAATGTGTAACACTAGGTAATAGAGAGTATCTTCCGGAGTGTTGTTCTTGGTGGCACTATAGCACTCAGGTGGCCAATCGATTTATCTAAAGAGGGATTCAGGAAAGATAGTTTGATCTGTATACATGTGTTGTCTGATGCGCTACCACTCGAAGGGGTACCAACATGGGTTACAAGGGTGGACAAAAGATGTGCGCTTAAGTACCACTTGTATTTCCTACGTGTATGAATCCCCGACCGTGGGTTTATGCACATAACAACAAATCTTTGTAGCTTAAAGATGTCAGAATATGTCTCTACCCTGAAAAAAAATTAACCCACAATTTTCGGCTGAGGAAAGTGCTTTGATACCACTTGTAATATTTCAGATATAAAAATATGCAGAGTAAAAATAAAATTCTAGAAATGGAAAATGAACAACAATATAACCAGAACAACACCACAATAATACCAAAATGAGACCAACATAACACCAGGAAGAGCACTTTGATTACTGAGAGCAATGTTCACTTGCCTCTTCGAGGGGGAAACCTCCATTCAAGCAGAGCTCTATTACAATAATATTCAATACAAAAGTTCCCATACCCTCGACTCCTATTTATGCTAAATATTTCTATCAAAAGAACCATCTAGAGGAAGATCCTTCTAGAAGCGAAAGCTTCTATTAGGTCTTCTTACAATGGACTTATTCTTCATTATTGCTAGGGCTTATTATATTGACCTTTATTACATCGAGATATATTATTCTACTTGCGTGAGGGGTTAGGTCCCTAACAATGACCTATTTTCAGGGGTCGTCGTGCCCATGTCAAATACTCGTATTTTTGTGTCCTTTGTGTCTCGTGTCCACGTGTCTGGTGACTTACCTTGGAAGGAGTTCAAAAGACATTTTCAAAACAAGTACTTAACCAAGTGTTATTATGATAGGAATATGAAGGAGTTCAAACTCAAGTTTGGGAGTATGACCATGGATGGGTATGAAAGGAGATTCTTAGAGCTACAAAAATATGTTGACTTCATCAAGGATGAACAGGGAAAGATTCAAAGGTACCTAAGTGGGATGGCATCAATTTTTAGTGATAAGATACAATACGATGATCCCAAGACATTGGAGGAAACCATAAGGAGAGATAAATGCCTCTATGATCAACATAGAGGAAGACCAAATTTCCAAAAGGCTTGGGAAGACAAGAAGAAAGGCAATATGGAGCAGAGGAATAAAGGGACCAAGCCACCATTCTCTAGAAATAATCCTCAGGGAAAACCAACTTCCAATGAGCCCAAAATGAGAGAAACAATGGGACAAATACCAAGGCAACAACCTATTAAATGTTGGGGTTGTGAAGGACAACATGTGTACATATATTTCCCTCATAGAGGTGAAAAAGTGAGGTTTGTTCACAATCTACAACAAGATGATACAATGGAGGACATGGGTAGAAATGTGTCAAGGATCTATGCAACCCTAGATAACAAGCAAGCTAATTTTTAGTCTCATATGATTGAAGTGGAAGGAAAGATCAATGACCAACCCATTGTTTTTTTAATTGATTCAGGAGCTATTCATAGTTATCTAGATCCTAAGATTGTGGAAATATTTCATTTTCTAAGAAGCAATCTTGGAAAATCTTGGTTCGTGTAGCTAGTTACAGGAGCTAAAATAAGAATTAATGAGATGGTTAAAGATTGTCTAATGGACATGAAGGGATTGTGCACAAGAGTAGATTTGAATATTATACCATTGGGTTCATATGATTGTTTAATTGATATGGATTGGTTGGACAAGCATCATGCTTTCCTAGATTTTTACAGCAATGCCTTTACTTTCTTGGATGAGGTAGGGAACTTGAGAACAGTTTAAGGTATTCCAAGGGAATTAACTATCAAAGAAGTTTCATCCTTGTAGCGAAAGAAAAGCTTCAAGAAAGGATGAAAAATATTTGAAGCATGTATGGAAGAGACACCCAAGGATAAATTTCCAAGCATTAAAGACTATGTAGTCTTGAAAGTGTTTGAGGATGTATTTTTCGAAATAACAGGGTTTCCACCCAAGAGAGATATTGATTTCTCTATCAATTTGATGCTTGGAGCAGCCCCAGTGTCCAAGACTCCATATAGTATGAGTACACTAGAGTTGAAGGAATTGCAAATACATCTTAAAGAGTTGTTGAAGAATGGGTATATCCACCCAAGTGTGTCTCCTTGGGGTGCCCCAATATTGTTTATGAAAAAAAAGGATGGCACCTTAAGGATTTTCATTTGCATTGACTTCATGTAGTTGAATAAGGTGACTGTGAAGAACAACTATCATTTTCCAAGGATAGATGATCTTTTTTAGCAGCTAAAGGATGCAAAAATAATATTCAATATTGACCTCCAATCAAGCTATCATCAAATAAGAATTAAAGAAGAAGATATCAACAAGACAACCTTCAAAATGAGGTATGGCCATTATGAGTTCGCAGTGGTTCCATTTGGGTTGTCAAATGCATCAACTATATTTATGTGTTTGATGGATGGTATTTTAAGAAATTACTTAGAAAATTTTGTCATTGTCTTCTTGGATGACATTCTTATATACTCTAAGTCTGAAGAAAGAACATGAACAACACTTGAGGATGGTGCTACAAGTATTGAGGGAACATCAAATATATGAAAATTTGAGTAAGTGCTCATTCTACCAGAGACAAATATATTATTTGGGCCATATCATTTCAGAGAAAGGGATAGTAATGGATCATGATAAGATAAAATCCATTGAGGGATGGCCAGTACTAATGAATGTAGAAGAGGTGAGGTCATTCATGGGGCTATCAGGATATTATAGAAGATGTATTGAGGGTTTTTCAAAGATTGCACACCCAATCACATCTTTGCAAAAGAAGGGTGTGAGATTTGAATGGACCCCTGATTGTGAAAGAACTTTTCTTCACTTGAAGAGTTTGCTGACAAGTGCACTGATATTGAGGATTGTTGATCCTAATGAAGATTTCTTTGTGTTCACTGATGCATGCAAAGAGGGACTTGGGGGAGTCCTTAGAAAAAATGGGCATGTGATATGCTATGAGTCTAGGAAGTTGAAGGAGCATGAGAGAAATTATGCTACTCATGATTTAGAATTGGTAGCCATAGTGCATGACTTGAAGATGTGGAGGAATTATTTCATGGGGAGAAAATTTGAACTGAGGATAGACCATAGTGGTCTGAAATATGTTTTTGGACAACCAACTTTAAATGCCAGACAAAGTTGATGGTTGGAATTCATCAGTGAATATGACTTTGATATCAAGTATACCAAAGAAAAAGAGAACGAGGTGGTTGATGCATTCAGTAGGAGAGTGCATGAGATGCATGCTACAACCATTAGCATGTATAAATTTGATTTGAGGGATACAATTATGGAAGTTTCCAGATAAGATCAACAATACATAGAGACAAAAGAAAAATTAAAGAGAATTAATTTGAAGCAGAAAATTTAAGGCTATGAGCTAGGGGAGGATGGAATCCTCATGTATAGGGGTAGAGTTTATGTGCCTAACTTTTAGGAGATGAAAAATTTGGTGTTGAAAGAGATGCATAATGTGCCTTATGCGGGGCACTTGGGCTACCAGAAGACAATTGTAGTTGTAAAGAGACAATATTTTGGGTCTGACATGAAGAAAGAGGTGGTTGATTACATTGCTAGATGTCTAGAATGTCAAAAGGTCAAAGTTGAGCATAGACATCTAGCTGGTTTGCTACAACCATTACCAATTCCTGAGTGGAAATGGGAAGTGGTGACAATTGATTTCATCACCAAGCTTCCCAGGGCAGCCAAACAACATGATTCCATCATGGTGGTGGTGGATAACCTTACTAAAGCTACCCCTTTTATCCCAATGAAGCTCACTCACAGGGAAACTAACATTGTTGATATTTATATGAGGGAAATTGCTAGGCTTCATGGTGTGCCTAAGGAAATTATGTCTGATAGAGATCCCAAGTTGACATCAAAATTTTAAAAGAGATTATTCAAAGGATTTGGAACAAATATGAACTTTAGCGCATCATATCATCCAAAGTCAGATGTGAAAAAAAAGAGGGTTAATCAGGTGATTGAGAATATGTTGAGGATGTATGTGATGGATAAACCATCAAAATGAGAAGATTATTTGCACTTAGTTGAATTTTCTTATAATAATGGGTATTAGGCATCTTTAAAGATGATCCCATTTGAAGCATTATATGGAAGAAAGTGCAATACACCAGTGAGCTAGGACAACCCAG
>JZKD02S1496841.1:145569-191092 GCA_000966675.3 Picea glauca | reverse complement strand
TATGATACTACATCTCATGATCATGAAAGACAATTATGTTGTTATGCTCCCCTCTTATGCTTGTATTATGACCATGAGGAAGTTAAATCATCATTCATAGTTGGTTGCGGCTTTCAAAGCTTCTTGGATTCTTTATCTGTTATGGTTTACTTTGTTATTTGGCTTGTCTATTCGCCTCTCTCTATTAAGAAATATTTTTATTCTCATCCTTGTTTCATTATGGCTCCCCGCAGAAGGAGGCCTAGAATTTCCCCTGCGGGATCCTTGCATGCTGCTAAGGAAACCATTTAGGTAGCATAGTTCTATCATGAATTTTTCCCTCACAAGGATCAAGCCACTATGCCTTCCCTAGAAGAAAAAGTGAAATTGGTTAAAAAATTCAAGGAAGATGAGGAATCCAGGAATCAATTGGGTGTCATTATCCTTGATTTGAGTTCCACTAGAATCAAGAAATCCAAATTTTACATCGCTCTCAAACTTTATTCGCACAAAAAAATGATGGTAGCATTGGTGATGCTCCCCAAAGATGAATATTTCAGACAAATCAAGTTGTGCATCAAGACAATAGAGGAGCATGACAATCATCTCATCTCGATGGTCTCCTGGATTGGAATGCACCATGGTGGCTCCTTCCAACTTCATGTTATTGGTCGTCCATGGGCATAGTTTTCTTCAGCTACTGGAAATGAGGCCGATGTTATCCCACAAGCCCCTCAAGCTCCTCATTCTAATGGCTAACATGATGTTGAGATTTTTTACTCAATCCTTATTAGTGTTTTTGTATGCCCAAACTATTATAATTCTACTAGTTGTTAATTTGAACTACTGGTTATCTAGACTTATAGTTTTCAGATTATTTATTCTCTATTATAGATTGCTTTCTCCACAAGGACATGCTCTCAATATTTGGAACTTCTATTTTTAGAGGATTGTCTCGACGTCTTTTGGTAACAAACAAATATATAAATTCTTTTAATACTTAATACAGATCTTATTTACAATTATATATATATATATATATATATATATATATATATATATATAATTATTTGGTGATATATTATTCCATGTTTTCAAATTATTAGTGGATTCATAGATAGGTGATATTAACCTTTATTTTTATATTTGTTTATTTTAATTGATGTTTTAAGCAACTTTTCAAGCTTGATTTCCTTTGAATAGATGAAAATTTCTATTTATCACACTTATAAAATAATATTTCATGTTTTAGTTCAAAATTTGTTAAATACATATCATGATTTGTAGTTGATAGGATCTAGGATCCCATCCTTTGCAACGGTTTATGAGAATCGCTAATGATCCACTTCTAATCGAATGTCTTGTATTAAAGGGTTTGGAAATATTGTGGTTCAGTACGATTTCTAACACATTTTTTTATACAATAAAATTGTTAAATTTTATTCATGATCATGAGTTACATTAATATGTAGTTTTAACATTTTACATTACCCTTATAAAAAATTCCATGGAAGAAAGTTCTATTAAAAAACACCATATCTTTGAAAAAATAAAATACAATACTTTTCCAATAGATTCAAACACATTTATTTATACAACAAAATTATTAAATTGTATTCATGATCATGAGTTACATCTATATCTAGTTTTAACACTTTACATAGTCCTTATAAAAAAATCCTTTGAAGAAAGTTCTATTAAGAAAACACAATATCTTTGACAAAATAATAAAAATTTCATAGAAAAAAGTTTGACAAAATAAAATCCAATACTTTTCAACATGAAAGAAATTTCTTATAAAAAACACCATATCTTTGACAAAATAAAATACAATAATTTTCCAATAAATTCAAACACATTTTTTTATACAACAAAATTGTTAAATTGTATTCATAATCATGAATTACATTAATATCTAGTTTTAACACTTTACATTACCATTATACAAAAATGCCATGGAAAAAAAATCTATTAAAAAAACACAATAACTTTTACAAAATAAAATCCAATACTTTTTGACGTGAAAAAAGTTCTTATAAAAAACACCATATCTTTGATAAAATAACAGACAATACTTTTTCAATAGATTGAAACACATTTCTTTATACAACAAAATTGTTGAATTGTATTCATATCACGAGTTACATTAATATCTAGTTTTAACGCTTTACATTACCCTTATAAAAATGTCATGTAAGAAAGTTTTATTAAAAAAACAAAATATCTCAAAAAAAAAAATAATAAAATTGCTCAAAAAATAATAAAATTGCTATAGAGGAAAGTTCTATTTCTATTAAAAACACAATATATTTGACGTTTTATTAAAAAAACAAAATATCTCTAAAAAAAAATAATAAAATTGCTCAAAAAATAATAAAATTGCTATAGAGGAAAGTTCTATTTCTATTAAAAACACAATATATTTGACAAAATAAATTCCAATATTTTTTTGGGATGAAACAAAGTTCTTATAAAAAACAAAATAAAATATAGTACTTTTTCAATAGATTCATTATTCATACATCAACATATTCATCATTCATACATCAACATTATTCATGGAACAAGAGAATATAATTACTCAATTAATCTTACATCAACATCATTATAATGGCAAGACATAATCTATTTACTCAATCAAGCATACATTGATTTTAATTTCATAGCGAAAGAGTAATCTAATTACTTCATTAATAATAAATCAACATTAATTCCATAGCATGCTAATAATATAATTGTTTAATTAATCATAAATCAACATTAATTCCATGGCTAGTAATCTAATTACTTACTTAATCATAAATCCACATTAATTCCATGGCACGGTAGTAATCTTATTACTTAATCATAAATCAACATTAATTACATGACACGCTAATAAGCTAATTAATTAATTAATCATAATTCAACATTAATTCCATGGCAATCTAATAATCTTATTAGATACTTAATCATAAATCAACATTATTTCCACGGCCTGATAATAATCTAGTTACTTAATTAATCATAATTCAACATTAATTCCATGGCACACTAATAAGGTAATTACTCAATTAATCATAATCACATTAATTTCATGACGAGCTAGTAATCTAATTACTTACTTAATCATAAATCAACATTAATTCTATGACATGGTAGTAATCATATTATGTATTTAATCATAAATAAACATTAATGACATGCTAATAATCTAATTACTTAATTAATCATAATTCAAAGTTCAAGAGATAGTTTTCCCAGAAACAATGTTCAAGAGATAGTTTTCCCAGTATCTAAATCGTAGAGGCTGGAAAGTAAATTCTAATTCTGGCGCCAGTCAAATATGTGCATTATAAGAATGGTCAATATGCCTGCCTGGTGATTACTCGGGCACTTCCTTCCTGTTCCTATTCCCACCGTGTCCCTTGCTTGGGGAAAGGTCGAATAATGAATTCGATGGTTGTAAAGGAGGCTCTTTTACTTGACGATAGTGGAGGGAATAATGCTGAAGAGAAGAAGTCAAGAGGAGATTTGCTACAGGGAAATTTCTAAGGGGATAGCGCACTCAATCAAAAGAGAAGTACCAAGCGGGAAGACACAACTGGAAAATCAATCGCTACAGGAGAATCGTTGAGGGTAAATTCGCCTAAAGAGGAAGCTCGATAAAGATTGTTGGGATACCTTTGATTGACAAGATATGTGCATGTTATAACTCTGAGATTTAATTCACATTTATGTGCGACTGCCACCTCTAGTTCCCTTTAATCCAAATAAAAAATGTTCTAGGATATCTTTTCGGGAGGTGGTCCTATATTCAAAGCTTAAGATTCATTCTGGAGCTTACCCACGCCTTAGGGGAAATGAGCGTTGATGCTCGCGGAAAATATGATTACATGAGTGGATTTATAATGCAAAAGTTCAATTAGAAAAGTATACTGGTTGCACTTATGAAACTGTGATTCTATTGATATTATTTTTAAATGCAATTTCCATAATGCCACAATAATTTCTCCTCGCAATGATATAGGTTGGAAATTTCTGGTGGAACAATTTGATTAGAATCCTTAAGGTTAAAATTTAACTGTCATAAATTTATCCCTTATCATTTATTGCGGGACTTTAACATGCAAAGAAAACATGTATTCTAACTCCGTAGTTAATCAATTGGGAAATCATTCACATTATGAAACTTTGCGCTAAACAAATATTATATATAAAACAACAAAACTCCTTGCAAAATAACAATGCAAATACCTCAACCAACGAATAAATGAAGTCTGATATTCCTCGGCAATGCTTCTTGTGCTGCTTTCAAATTTCTCGGTTGCTAATCGTCAAGACCTCAGCTTTTCTCACAAGGTAGAGCCACCACTCTCTCTCAAGCTGGGTATCCTAACTCTCACCACTAAAACCAGTCAAAAATTCTGCAGCATAACTTTACCCATAACCAGTGTGTTTTTTTTTTCTCATCTCCGCTATTTGTTTTATACAATTTCTCCATAACTCATCCCCACTTGCACAATTAATTCTCTTTTTAATTTAATTAATTTACAATTATTTCCCCCTTACACTTGTCACCCTTTCCCCCAATTTGCACAATTAAATCCACATTTTATTTTAATAAAATTCAATTTCCCTCACCCTTACTAAAAGTGCTCCTTGAATCACTCTTAGTTGTCTCTTTATTCCCCTTATTTCCAATTAATCACTGATGCCTTACTAAATCTGAGTTGAGTGAAAATACGATTTTTCTTTAGTTAGACTAGTGTTAACTAGACTCTAGATTCCTTTCTATCCATACGCATTCTCTCCTCTATGTTTCTTTCTTATTTTAAAAACTCCCTTTTAATAATTTCTCTCACCTATGTGCCTTAAATCAAATCATTAGGATTATTTCAATTTACTTAATTCTTGAAATTATATACCTAATCCCCCTTTTTCTTTAGTTATTAATTTCAGTTTAACCTCTTTACAAAACTTATACTTAGGCTTAATTAAATTTTATTTGCAAAGGCTTAGTCTCTTATAAGGATTTATAATTAATAATTTACTCATTAATTCATTAATTTAAATCTAACAATATCAAATTAACTTATTTTTTTCTAGGTGACCTAGATCTGTTAATTCAAGTTTCCTTTTAATTCACACAACGTACCCTTCAAGATGCACTCCCATGCATCCAAGGGTGTCACTCGCCTTTTGACTGGTTTTGGTAGTTTTCCAACCCCTGGAGTCAACACTCCATTCTGGTGACCTTGTGAGAGACTAAGGGATTCTAAGGAATAAGGATCCTATCTTATTGCACACCCCTTAGAATATCTGTGAGTGACTGTCTCATTATGTCGTCACGACATCGCGAACCTCTCAAACTAGGTAATGGTTAACCTACAATTTGAACCACAATGAGAGTGCTAGTAGGCTCTAATAGGACTCTGCCACATCTATCCCTTAATATCTGGTCTATGTGCATAGCCCCCCTACTCCTTATGTGATCGAGATTAGAAAACAATCATCAACTTGCATCCATCAACGAAACACTGTCAACGATCCATATACAAAATCATATTATAAATGACCATATGTCACATATGCATAAATGAAATACTCAAACCAATACAATCCACTCCCTCACCCAATCCAGAGTCTAAGGAGGTCCATTGATACCCTCGGCATCCATAATCTATCAAATGTCCTGAACACTCATGAAAACTCATCAATAGCATTTGTCAACACGCGTATATCAAATAACATAAATAATAACCCATCAACATCATCATAAGAATCCATATGCAAAACAAATAACCATATACTATAACCAGATCACTTGCACCCAAGTGTCCTCAAAGAATAATTCAATAACATGTCCTCGTAAGGGAAGGATGTTACATACATATTGTTTTAAACTTCATCCTGAATTTGTACGGTATATAATATGAAGTAAATAAAGTATCTAAAAATATATATATGTCTAAAAAATCAAATACGTAAGGAAATTGTTCACCATATCATATGCATCCTCCCAGGTAGCTGAGTGTGGAGTATAATTGTCCCACTGGACCTTGAACCAATCAACTGTTTGACATCATAGCTATTGAATGTGATGGTTCAGAATGTGTATTGGCTCTGGGAGAGTGCACCCTCGTCCGACACTTGCAAGGAACTCATGTCAATCACATGTGTAGGATCATTAACATAATGTCTCAAAACATATACATGAAAAAAATCGTGCATATGCTTCAAAGAATCACGCAAGGCTAGTTGATAGACCATTGATCATTTCCTTTCCACAACTTCGAAAGGTCCCACAAACCTAGAAGAGAGTTTAGCACCCTTTCCAAACTTGATCGAACTCTTGTGCAGTTTCACCCATAGGAAAACTCGGTCGCCAAATTCATAATTGTGGTCAACGTGATGCCCATTGACATAACTCTTTTGTCGATCTTGCGCTTCTTTAATCCTTTCTCTTATCACTTTCATTTGTTCTTCCATTTCCTGGATCACTTATGCTCCTACTAGAACCAGATACTCAATTTGATCCCAACTCAATGGCATCTGACACGGTCACTCATAAATAAACTCAAAAGATGTCATCTTAATGGTACTTTGATAGTTGTTTTTGTATGCAAACTCTAGTAGTGGAAATAACTCTTCCCAACACTTTTGTTGGTCCATTACATATATCCGCAACATATATTTCAAAATTTGTTTTTTTCTTTGTTTCTACCCTTCTGTCTTAGGGTGATGTTTTGTACTAAAGTTTAGTTGTGTTCATAAGGCCTCCTGGAAACTAGTCCAAAAACTTCCTATAAACATCGATCCTCTATTAGATATAATATTTTTTGGCATGCCATGTAATCTCACAATATCGCTGACAAAAACTCTAGCTATGTATGGTGCCTAGTACGTCGTATGCATAGTAATAAAATGTGCACTCTTCATCAGAATGTCAACTAACACGAAAATCGAGTCGTGCCTCCTGGTCATTAGCAACAACCCAACAATAAATTTCGTCAAAATGACCTACCATTTCGATTCTGGAATAGCATGCGGTTGTATTAATCCTACCATATCTCTATGTTTAGCCTTCACTTACTCACATTGTAGACATTTCTCCATGAAGTTAACTATGTCCGCCTCCATTCTTTTCTAGAAGAATAAGGGCTTAAGGTCTTCCCTCATCTTCGTGATGTTAGAATATAGAGGATTATGCTTGTTTAACAATTGACAATACCCTCATCACCCAACCACAGGCCGAAGCCACCCTCTAAGCACCTTGACCTTCACCGAGAAGAGAATCCTAGTAGCAATCAATAGCCAAGAGAGGATAAATGCACAAAGAAAGAAAATAGAAACTAAACTGAACAAATGATCCCACCCAGAAGCTAGCGTAGCACTTTCCAGCTCTCCTAGAAAACTTGCACACAAAACTGATGTTTCTTGCAACTGCCTGTGCAGATTTGGCTCTCTCTGCAACTGCTGAGATGTGAAATAATGAAACTGGCGCGCTGTATTTATAGTGGACTGGCTAGTTTAACTAGGGCCAACTTCTCCTTTTAGGCATCAATAAATTCAATTTAAATATATTTGTTCAGCCAACAACTTGTCTAGGTTTTTCTCTAATTCTTTGCTTCCTTCCAGAGGATTCTAGTCTTGTCATTTNAAAGAGAAGTACCAAGCGGGAAGACACAACTGGAAAATCAATCGCTACAGGAGAATCGTTGAGGGTAAATTCGCCTAAAGAGGAAGCTCGATAAAGATTGTTGGGATACCTTTGATTGACAAGATATGTGCATGTTATAACTCTGAGATTTAATTCACATTTATGTGCGACTGCCACCTCTAGTTCCCTTTAATCCAAATAAAAAATGTTCTAGGATATCTTTTCGGGAGGTGGTCCTATATTCAAAGCTTAAGATTCATTCTGGAGCTTACCCACGCCTTAGGGGAAATGAGCGTTGATGCTCGCGGAAAATATGATTACATGAGTGGATTTATAATGCAAAAGTTCAATTAGAAAAGTATACTGGTTGCACTTATGAAACTGTGATTCTATTGATATTATTTTTAAATGCAATTTCCATAATGCCACAATAATTTCTCCTCGCAATGATATAGGTTGGAAATTTCTGGTGGAACAATTTGATTAGAATCCTTAAGGTTAAAATTTAACTGTCATAAATTTATCCCTTATCATTTATTGCGGGACTTTAACATGCAAAGAAAACATGTATTCTAACTCCGTAGTTAATCAATTGGGAAATCATTCACATTATGAAACTTTGCGCTAAACAAATATTATATATAAAACAACAAAACTCCTTGCAAAATTACAATGCAAATACCTCAACCAACGAATAACTGAAGTTTGATATTCCTCGGCAATGCTTCTTGTGCTGCTTTCAAATTTCTCGGTTGCTAATCATCAAGACCTCACCAGTGCCTTCCAAGCAACGCTAGGGGTACTCTTCTTCACCGTTAGCCTCTCGAGCCGCAAAGGGACCACACACACAACTACAAATCCTCTAGCTCTCAGCTTTTCTCACAAGGTAGAGCCACCACTCTCTCTCAAGCTGGGTATCCTAACTCTCACCACTAAAACTAGTCAAAAATTTTGCAGCATAACTTTACCCATAACCAGTGTGTTTTTTTTTTCTCATCTCCGCTATTTGTTTTATAGAATTTCTCCATAACTCATCCCCACTTGCACAATTAATTCTCTTTTTAATTTAATTAATTTACAATTATTTCCCCCTTACACTTGTCACCCTTTCCCCCAGTTTGCACAATTAAATCCACATTTTATTTTAATAAAATTCAATTTCCCTCACCCTTACTAAAAGTGCTCCTTGAATCACTCTTAGTTGTCTCTTTATTCCCCTTATTTCCAATTAATCACTGATGCCTTACTAAATCTGAGTTGAGTGAAAATACGATTTTTCTTTAGTTAGACTAGTGTTAACTAGACTCTAGATTCCTTTCTATCCATACGCATTCTCTCCTCTATGTTTCTTTCTTATTTTAAAAACTCCCTTTTAATAATTTCTCTCACCTATGTGCCTTAAATCAAATCATTAGGATTATTTCAATTTACTTAATTCTTGAAATTATATACCTAATCCCCCTTTTTCTTTAGTTATTAATTTCAGTTTAACCTCTTTACAAAACTTATACTTAGGCTTAATTAAATTTTATTTGCAAAGGCTTAGTCTCTTATAAGGATTTATAATTAATAATTTACTCATTAATTCATTAATTTAAATCTAACAATATCAAATTAACTTATTTTTTTCTAGGTGACCTAGATCTGTTAATTCAAGTTTCCTTTTAATTCACACAACGTACCCTTCAAGATGCACTCCCATGCATCCAAGGGTGTCACTCGCCTTTTGACTGGTTTTGGTAGTTTTCCAACCCCTGGAGTCAACACTCCATTCTGGTGACCTTGTGAGAGACTAAGGGATTCTAAGGAATAAGGATCCTATCTTATTGCACACCCCTTAGAATATCTGTGAGTGACTGTCTCATTATGTCGTCACGACATCGCGAACCTCTCAAACTAGGTAATGGTTAACCTACAATTTGAACCACAATGAGAGTGCTAGTAGGCTCTAATAGGACTCTGCCACATCTATCCCTTAATATCTGGTCTATGTGCATAGCCCCCCTACTCCTTATGTGATCGAGATTAGAAAACAATCATCAACTTGCATCCATCAACGAAACACTGTCAACGATCCATATACAAAATCATATTATAAATGACCATATGTCACATATGCATAAATGAAATACTCAAACCAATACAATCCACTCCCTCACCCAATCCAGAGTCTAAGGAGGTCCATTGATACCCTCGGCATCCATAATCTATCAAATGTCCTGAACACTCATGAAAACTCATCAATAGCATTTGTCAACACGCGTATATCAAATAACATAAATAATAACCCATCAACATCATCATAAGAATCCATATGCAAAACAAATAACCATATACTATAACCAGATCACTTGCACCCAAGTGTCCTCAAAGAATAATTCAATAACATGTCCTCGTAAGGGAAGGATGTTACATACATATTGTTTTAAACTTCATCCTGAATTTGTACGGTATATAATATGAAGTAAATAAAGTATCTAAAAATATATATATGTCTAAAAAATCAAATACGTAAGGAAATTGTTCACCATATCATATGCATCCTCCCAGGTAGCTGAGTGTGGAGTATAATTGTCCCACTGGACCTTGAACCAATCAACTGTTTGACATCATAGCTATTGAATGTGATGGTTCAGAATGTGTATTGGCTCTGGGAGAGTGCACCCTCGTCCGACACTTGCAAGGAACTCATGTCAATCACATGTGTAGGATCATTAACATAATGTCTCAAAACATATACATGAAAAAAATCGTGCATATGCTTCAAAGAATCACGCAAGGCTAGTTGATAGACCATTGATCATTTCCTTTCCACAACTTCGAAAGGTCCCACAAACCTAGAAGAGAGTTTAGCACCCTTTCCAAACTTGATCGAACTCTTGTGCAGTTTCACCCATAGGAAAACTCGGTCGCCAAATTCATAATTGTGGTCAACGTGATGCCCATTGACATAACTCTTTTGTCGATCTTGCGCTTCTTTAATCCTTTCTCTTATCACTTTCATTTGTTCTTCCATTTCCTGGATCACTTATGCTCCTACTAGAACCAGATACTCAATTTGATCCCAACTCAATGGCATCTGACACGGTCACTCATAAATAAACTCAAAAGATGTCATCTTAATGGTACTTTGATAGTTGTTTTTGTATGCAAACTCTAGTAGTGGAAATAACTCTTCCCAACACTTTTGTTGGTCCATTACATATATCCGCAACATATATTTCAAAATTTGTTTTTTTCTTTGTTTCTACCCTTCTGTCTTAGGGTGATGTTTTGTACTAAAGTTTAGTTGTGTTCATAAGGCCTCCTGGAAACTAGTCCAAAAACTTCCTATAAACATCGATCCTCTATTAGATATAATATTTTTTGGCATGCCATGTAATCTCACAATATCGCTGACAAAAACTCTAGCTATGTATGGTGCCTAGTACGTCGTATGCATAGTAATAAAATGTGCACTCTTCATCAGAATGTCAACTAACACGAAAATCGAGTCGTGCCTCCTGGTCATTAGCAACAACCCAACAATAAATTTCGTCAAAATGACCTACCATTTCGATTCTGGAATAGCATGCGGTTGTATTAATCCTACCATATCTCTATGTTTAGCCTTCACTTACTCACATTGTAGACATTTCTCCATGAAGTTAACTATGTCCGCCTCCATTCTTTTCTAGAAGAATAAGGGCTTAAGGTCTTCCCTCATCTTCGTGATGTTAGAATATAGAGGATTATGCTTGTTTAACAATTGACAATACCCTCATCACCCAACCACAGGCCGAAGCCACCCTCTAAGCACCTTGACCTTCACCGAGAAGAGAATCCTAGTAGCAATCAATAGCCAAGAGAGGATAAATGCACAAAGAAAGAAAATAGAAACTAAACTGAACAAATGATCCCACCCAGAAGCTAGCGTAGCACTTTCCAGCTCTCCTAGAAAACTTGCACACAAAACTGATGTTTCTTGCAACTGCCTGTGCAGATTTGGCTCTCTCTGCAACTGCTGAGATGTGAAATAATGAAACTGGCGCGCTGTATTTATAGTGGACTGGCTAGTTTAACTAGGGCCAACTTCTCCTTTTAGGCATCAATAAATTCAATTTAAATATATTTGTTCAGCCAACAACTTGTCTAGGTTTTTCTCTAATTCTTTGCTTCCTTCCAGAGGATTCTAGTCTTGTCATTTNTGTGTCTATTCCAGTAGTACACAACTACTCAGACTTCTGAAACACAATCACAAATAGTAGCATATCTACTATCATTCATTCTTCATAACAAATATCTGATAGCAACCTGCATGGAAACAATGTTATGACAAGAATTGAATCATCTAGACCAATCTTTCACTCATGTCTGTGAGATCTAAAAGAGAGTCTGGCCTCAGTATAGAACATCAATAATAATCATCTGGGCCAATATTTCACTCACATCTGTGAGGTCTGAAAAAATGTTTGCCCTCATTATAGAATATCAATAATGGGCTATCTTCCCCATTCTTCTCAACCAAGGAAGAAGGATTGTTCTGATTTCTGAACCTGGACCATTTCCCACCCTGGGCCATTCTTCTGACACTATACAAAGTGTGACCTAGAGAGAATGAGTCTRCACTCRAGAAATGTTTGGACCATTCCTTACCCTGGTCCATTCCTCCGACACTAAACAAAGTGTAACCTGGAGGGAATGAGTCTGCCCTAAGGAATGACTGTCCTGGACTATTCCCCACCCTGGGCTATTCTTCCAACACTAAACAAAGTGTAACCTGGAGAGAATGAGTTTTCCCTCAAGGAATAATTGTTCATGATTGCTGAGCCTGGACTACTCCCCACCCTGGGCCATTCCTCCGACACTAAACAAAGTGTAACGTGTAGAGAATGAGTCTGCCCTCGAGGAATAACTGTCTGGACCATTCCCCACCCTGGGCCATTCCTCCGACACTAAAGTGTAACCTGGAGAGAATGTATAACCCTTGAGGAATGTATGTCCTACATCAACCTAAAAAATGGACGATTCTTCGAAACTTCTCACAACTGTAAACTTTGAAAGAATGACTGCTCGACGAGGTGGACCATTCTACTTGACCACTACTCAGAGTGACTGCCAAGAAAAATGATTGTCCTAGACCACTCCCCATAATGGGAAGTCGTTGTCTATGATACATCAACAATCAGCTTGCCTCCCATGTTAACTACAATGGGAAGTCACTGTCCATCAGAAATCTCAATCCACTTTTCGATCAGGAAAGCATCTGTCCAATCTGGACTATTTTTCAATTACAAAGATAAATAATATTTTCAATGGTCCCTCCTAACTGAAGAGTTATTTCAATAAAAAAATAAATGCTTTTCAAGAATATTTTTGCGTACCTTCTCTATCCTACAAAATCTTCCCTTTCAGCTAAGGGAGTTATTTCCATGATCCCCATCTTCTCTTAGAAATATGCAAACTTGATTATGGAAAGAGGTTTTTTCAGGATGTCTGTTGTTTTCTCATCAGTGGGGATATACTCGAGCTTTACTTCTCCTTCCTAGACTTTATCTCAGATAAAGTAGTATTTTATCTCAATGTGCTTCGACCTTTCATGAAACACTGGATGCTCTGATAATCTTATACAACTCTGATTATCACAATATATTGTGGTCGATTCTGGAGTCTGATCAAATAAATTGGATATTAACTTCCTTAGCCATACAACTTTTGTGCATGCTTCACAAGCTTCCATATACTCTGCTTCTACTGTACTAAGTGCGACAGACTTCTTGTTCCTGCTCTCCAAGATATGATAGCGGAGCCCAAGCTGAAACACATACCTGAAGTAATCTTTCTGTCTTCTGCACTTCCTTCCCAATTAGAGTCTGTGAATTCATGAAGTTGTACATCACTGGATGTGGTATATCTTAAGCCATAGTTTATTGTCCCATGCATATATCTTAGAACATGCTTTTCAACTATCCAATGCTCTTGTCTAGGTTCCACCTGGAACTGACTTAATGTATTAACAACAAAGAAAATATCTGGTCGAGTATTTACGAAATACATCAATGATCCAATTAGCTATCAATATAGAGATGGATCTACTGGATCGAAATCTAGGACTTTCACTTTTCTTATATCCGTATTTATAGGAGTTTCCATGGATTTACAGTCCATCATTCCAAACTTATGAAGGATCTTTATTGCGTATTTTCATTGTCTAAGGAATACTTCACCATGCTTATTCCATACTTCTAGTCCCAAGTAATAGTACATGAGACCTAGATCTTTCATATCAAATTCAGAGGCTAAATCCTTCTTGCACTAGATGATTAGAGATTATTCACCTGTTATGAATAGATCATCAACATATAGTAGTAGAATTACAGGTGCATTGTTCACGACTTTGTAGTAAAGGTTTGGATCTGCATCACTCTTAGAGAAGCCAAGTCTAGTTAGATAGTTGTCCATTCTGGCGTACCAAGCCCTTGGGTCTTTCTTAAGTCCATATAGAGCTTTCTTCAATTTGCAAACGTGAGTGTCTCTGGAATGTACCTCAAATCCTTGGGGTTGTTCAATATATACTTCTTCTTCAATAGCTCCATTGAGAAAGGTTGTCTTTACATCCATCTGGTGTAGATTTCATCCCATGGAAGTGGCAAGAGATATGATAGCTCTGATGGAGGTATACCTTGCCACTGGAGCAAAGGTTTCATCATAGTCTTCTCCCTCCTTCTGGGAGAACCCTCTGGCCACGAATCTTTCCTTGTATTTATCCACGTTTCCATCTGCTGCATGTTTGATCTTGTATACCCATTTTGATGTTACAACTGATTTCTCTTTGGGTCTGAGTACAATTTCCCAGACTTCATTTTTCATAATGGACTGATGTTCTTCTGTCATATCTTCTTTCCATTGTCCCTTTTTAACTGCTTCTTCAAACGTAGTAGGTTCTTCATCTAGAAGCTTTGTCATGTATGTTGCATAACTTGAGAATCTTTTCGGACTTTTAGTCTTCCTGGATGTTCCTTCTGGAACCTTGATTCTTTCTACGTCTTGTAAGGTGGATTCAAGCCAAGCTGGTCGTTTCTTGTTCTTTGGTATATTATTTGGATTAGCATTCTCACATATCTCCATAGGATGATCAGGTTGATCCTTTTCGTTATTTTCACCTTCTGTGTTTTCTTCATTTGGTTCTTCAATTTCTTCTTCTTCTATAGTTTCTTCAATAGATTTTCTGAAGGCCATTCTTTCATTGAATGTTACATCTCTGCTTACTTCTATCTTGTGTTGATCTGGAATATATATTCTGTAGGATTTGGATGAATCACTATATCCCACGAATATCCCTTTCTTTCATGAGGGTTCTAGTTTATTTCTTTTATCTTTGGGAATATGAGAATAAACTTGACATCCAAATATTCTTAAGTTTTCTACGTTAGGGTTATTACCTGAGAATGCTTCTTGTAGTGTCATGTCTTTCAATATGTGATGAGGGCTTCTATTATGTACGTATATTGTTTTCATTGCTTCTTCTCCCCATAGAAACATGGATAGATCTTGATCATTCAACAAGGCTTTTACTGTTTCTTCGATGGATCTCTTCTTTCTTTCTGCTACATCGTTTTGTTGAGGATTACGAGGAACAATTAGATCCCTCCTAATCCCTGTTGATTTGCAGAATGCAATGAACTCCTTCGAGGTGTATTCTAATCCATTATCCATTCTTAATGTCTTGATCTTATTGTTTGTAAGGTTTTCTATTTTTGCCTTGAATTCTTGGAACTTGCTGAATACTTCATCTTTTGACTTTAGTAGGTATAGCCACATCTTTGTTGAATAGTCACCTATGAATGTTACGTAGTAGAGAGATCCTCCTAAATATTTGACTGGCATTGGACCGCAAACACTTGAGTGTATTAGATCTAGGGTTTCCTTAGATCTGTTGTTGTTGCTTGGGAATGGTTTCTTGATGTTCTTCCCAAGGGCACATCCCTTGCAAATTCCTTCTTGTGTAGACTTCAATTCTAGTATCCCTTCAACCATCTTCCTGAGGAAAGGTAGTGCTTGATAATTGATATGAGCGTAGCTTCTATGCCAAAGCTCATTAGGGTTGACTTCATCATGTACTAGGGCTTATTCATTTCGTTCTAGTAGTCTATATATATTCCCTTCACATCTTCCAATAACCCTAGCATCTTCTATGTTGGAATCCTTATGCCATGATAACACTTTTTCATCTATGAAGACTATTCTATTTCCTTTGTCTTCTAAACATGATATTGATACAAGATTATTTTCTAAACCAGGTACATATAGAACATTGCTTAAGTGAACATGATTACTTGATTCCAATTTGATGGAGGCTTGTCCAAATCCTTTGATGGGGTAGGTGATTTTGTCTCCAAGCTCCACTTTGTACGATGTATTTCTCTCATTTAGATCTAAGAGTCTACCTTGATCTCTTGTCATGTGCCTAGAAGCTCCACTGTCAATTATCCACATATCGTCTTCAATTATCACGGTAAGTGTTGAGTAATGTAAGAGACTGATTGTTTCGCACATGTCTTCGGTTGACTGATAATTGGTCATGCCTTGATCCAAAAATTCAACTTCATCATTTATTTCTTCTGAGAAAGTCAATAGGTGCATTGAGTTAGGGCGCATATGAATATCTTCTCCTTGAGAAAGATGCTCCATCACAAGGTGTCGGATCTGAGAATTAGGGTTTCTGCAACTGCTACTGCTAGTAACCCTAGCTACAATTCTATGGAAGCTACTCCTACTAGTGACTCTAGTGACAGTTCCTCAATTAGCTCAATTCCTAGCAGTTATGTTTCCTTGTAGTGTTTTAGGCTGACTGAAGGGGGTTGTGGGCCCATAACCTGTTAGAATATAGAGGATTGTGCTTGTTTAACCATTGACGATACCATCGTCACCCAACCACAGGCTGAAGCCACCCTCCGAGAACCTTGACCTTGAACGAGAAGAGAATCCTAGTAGAAATCAATAGCCAAGAGAGGCTAAATGCACCAAGCAAGAAAATAGAAACTAAACTGAACAAATGATCCCACCCAGAAGCTAGCGCACCACTTTCCAGCTCTCCCAGAAAACTTGCGCACAAAATTGATGCTGCCTGCGCAGATTTGGCTCTCTCTGCAACTACTGATATGTGAAATAATGAAACTGGAACCCTGTATTTATAGTGGACCGGATAGTTTAACTGGGGTCGTCTTCTCCTTCTGGGCATCAATAAATTCAATTTAAATATCTTTGTTCAGCTGACAACTTGTCTAGGGTTTCCTTTAATTCTTTTCTTCCTTTCGGAGGATTCTAGTCTCGTCACAGGTCACAATAGAGGTTCATACCTCTCGAAGCTACCATAATATTAACACGTAACTCCCAAATTAACCATGTATACTGGTCTATGAGCTTCACTTAAGATCCAATTTCTCAATTCGTCATTAGGAGGTACATAAATCTTGTTATTATACCTCAATAGTCTGTCATTGTCCAATGTATAACCTTGAAACTTTGGTATCATCATGGTGTCTTATCCGATGTTTTCCTTAACCTCTTTATACCAGTCATCATCAAACGATATAGTTAGAATATTTTATCGAAGATTCATCTGAAGAGGTATCACCGAGAATATGCGTGGTCTTCGACTCAATGCATCTGCCACTCTTTTCATTGTTCCTTTTATGTAAGTAATCTCAAAATCATATTCACTAATTAATTTCAAGCAACGCCTTTGTCGCATGTTCAAGTCACTCTGTATAAATATGTGCTGCAATCCACAGTGGATTGTGATTTGCTACAATACAACCAGGTAGTGTCTCCACACTCTTAATGCATAAACAATGACCAATAACTCCAAATCATGTGTTGCGTAGTTCTCCTCATTCTTTCTTAATTTCCCTGAGATGTAAGTGATCACTCGATTGTCTTGCATCAGGACTTTGCATATTCCTTTGGATGTGTTTGTGCATACCAAGAATTCCTTGTCCATTTCAGGGACTTTTCATATTGATGTTGTCGTCAATATCCCCGTATTCCTTTGAAATTCTTCTGTGCACTTTTCGGTCCATACTAACTTCTTTTTTTCCTTTTGCAATTTCGTGATCATATTTCCTATCTTCAAAAAACCTTTGACGAAATGTCGGTAATATATTGCTAAACCCATAAAGATGCATACTTTTGGTATGTTTGTCAGCATAAAACATTCCATAATAGCGTCTACCTTTTTTGGATCCACAGTTATTCCTTCCTCGGAGATAATATTCCCTAATTAATGAATCCTCGATTAGTAAAAAGAGCATTTCGACATTTTCTAGTACAATTGTTTTCTCATAAACGATGTATTACTAAGAACAAATGTTCATCATGTTCTTCTATCATCCAAGAATATATTAATATGTCATCAATGAATACTTGAAAAAAATTGTCCAATTATTCACGGAACACCCCATTCATTAAAATAATGAATAGCCTCGAGGAATTTGTCAGTCCAAAAGGTAAAATGATAAAATCACAATGTCTGAACCTCGTCTTGAAAGAGGTCTTAGGAATGTCTTCCTCTTTAATTTGTAACTGGTTATAACCTAATCTCAAGTTGATCTTTGAAAACATCGTCTCTCCCTTCATTTGATGAAACAAATCGTCTATTCTAGGAAACAAATATTGGTTCTCGATCATTTCCTTTTTCAATTGACGGTAGTCAATACAAAGTCTCCATGACCCATCCTTCTTTCTTATGAAAATAACAGGCGCATCCCAAGGTGAAATACTTGAACATATAATTCCCATGTCCAACAACTCCTTTAGTTGCATTTTCAACTCCTGTAACTCAGGTGTCGACATCCGATAAGGNTTCAATTCTAGTATCCCTTCAACCATCTTCCTGAGGAAAGGTAGTGCTTGATAATTGATATGAGCGTAGCTTCTATGCCAAAGCTCATTAGGGTTGACTTCATCATGTACTAGGGATTCTTCATTTCGTTCTAGTAGTCTATATATATTCCCTTCACATCTTCCAATAACCCTAGCATCTTCTATGTTGGAATCCTTATGCCATGATAACACTTTTTCATCTATGAAGGCTATTCTACTTCCTTTGTCTTCTAAACATGATATTGATACAAGATTCTTTTCTAAACCAGGTACATATAGAACATTGCTTAAGTGAACATGATTACTTGATTCCAATTTGATGGAGGCTTGTCCAAATCCTTTGATGGGGTAGGTGCTTTTGTCTCCAAGCTCCACTTTCTACGATGTATTTCTCTCATTTAGATCTGAGAGTCTACCTTGATCTCTTGTCATGTGCCTAGAAGCTCCACTGTCGATTATCCACATATCGTCTTCAATTATCACGGTAAGTGCTGAGTAATGTAAGAGACTGATTGTTTCGCACATGTCTTCGGTTGACTGATAATTGGTCATGCCTTGATCCAAAAATTCAACTTCATCATTTATTTCTTCTGAGAAAGTCAATAGGTGCGTTGAGTTAGGGCGCATATGAATATCTTCTCCTTGATAAAGATGCTCCATCAAAAGGTGTCGGATCTGAGAATTAGGGTTTCTGCAACTGCTACTGCTAGTAACCCTAGCTACAATTCTATGGAAGCTACTCCTACTAGTGACTCTAGTGACAGTTCCTCAATGAGCTCAATTCCTAGCGGTTATGTTTCCTTGTAGTGTTTTAGGCTGACTGAAGGGGGTTGTGGGCCCATAACCTGTTAGAATATAGAGGATTGTGCTTGTTTAACCATTGACGATACCATCGTCACACAACCACAGGCCGAAGCCACCCTCCGAGAATCTTGACCTTGAACGAGAAGAGAATCCTAGTAGCAATCAATAGCCAAGAGAGGCTAAATGCACCAAGCAAGAAAATAGAAACTAAACTGAACAGATGATCCCACCCAGAAGCTAGCGCAACACTTTCCAGCTCTCCCAGAAAACTTGCGAACAAAATTGCTGCTGCCTGCGCAGATTTGGCTCTCTCTGCAACTACTGATATGTGAAATAATGAAACTGGAACCCTGTATTTATAGTGGACTGGACAATTTAACTGGGGTCGTCTTCTCCTTCTGGGCATCAATAAATTCAATTTAAATATCTTTGTTCAACTGACAACTTGTCTAGGGTTTCCTTTAATTCTTTGCTTCCTTCCGGAGGATTCTAGCCTCGTCATAGGTCACAATAGAGGTTCATACCTCTCGAAGCTACCATAATATTAACACGTCACTCCCAAATGAACCATGTATACTGGTCTATGAGCTTCACTTAAGATCCAATTTCTCAATTCGTCATTAGGAGGTACATAAATCTTGTTATTATACCTCAATAGTCTCTCATTGTCCAATGTATAACCTTGAAACTTTGGTATCATCATGGTGTCTTATCCGATGTTTTCCTTAACCTCTTTATACCAGTCATCATCAAACGATATAGTTAGAATATTTTATCGAAGATTCATCTGAAGAGGTATCACCGAGAATATGCGTGGTCTTCGACTCAATGCATCTGCCACTCTTTTCATTGTTCCTTTTATGTAAGTAATCTCAAAATCATATTCACTAATTAATTTCAAGCAACGCCTTTGTCGCATGTTCAAGTCACTCTGTATAAATATGTGCTGCAATCCACAGTGGATTGTGATTTGCTACAATACAACCAGGTAGTGTCTCCACACTCTTAATGCATAAACAATGACCAATAACTCCAAATCATGTGTTGCGTAGTTCTCCTCATTCTTTCTTAATTTCCCTGAGATGTAAGTGATCACTCGATTGTCTTGCATCAGGACTTTGCATATTCCTTTGGATGTGTTTGTGCATACCAAGAATTCCTTGTCCATTTCAGGGACTTTTCATATTGATGTTGTCGTCAATATCCCCGTATTCCTTTGAAATTCTTCTGTGCACTTTTCGGTCCATACTAACTTCTTTTTTTCCTTTTGCAATTTCGTGATCATATTTCCTATCTTCAAAAAACCTTTGACGAAATGTCGGTAATATATTGCTAAACCCATAAAGATGCATACTTTTGGTATGTTTGTCAGCATAAAACATTCCATAATAGCGTCTACCTTTTTTGGATCCACAGTTATTCCTTCCTCGGAGATAATATTCCCTAATTAATGAATCCTCGATTAGTAAAAAGAGCATTTCGACATTTTCTAGTACAATTGTTTTCTCATAAACGATGTATTACTAAGAACAAATGTTCATCATGTTCTTCTATCATCCAAGAATATATTAATATGTCATCAATGAATACTTGAAAAAAATTGTCCAATTATTCACGGAACACCCCATTCATTAAAATAATGAATAGCCTCGAGGAATTTGTCAGTCCAAAAGGTAAAATGATAAAATCACAATGTCTGAACCTCGTCTTGAAAGAGGTCTTAGGAATGTCTTCCTCTTTAATTTGTAACTGGTTATAACCTAATCTCAAGTTGATCTTTGAAAACATCGTCTCTCCCTTCATTTGATGAAACAAATCGTCTATTCTAGGAAACAAATATTGGTTCTCGATCATTTCCTTTTTCAATTGACGGTAGTCAATACAAAGTCTCCATGACCCATCCTTCTTTCTTATGAAAATAACAGGCGCATCCCAAGGTGAAATACTTGAACATATAATTCCCATGTCCAACAACTCCTTTAGTTGCATTTTCAACTCCTGTAACTCAGGTGTCGACATCCGATAAGGCGTTCTTTCTATTGGTTAAGTTTCAGGTTTCAAGTCGATTGTATAATCCAACTCTCTTTCCGGCGTCAAACCTGGTAACTCTTCTAGAAACATGTTATCAAACTCACACACTACAAGAAGGTTTTCTAATCCTTCTGCCTCACACTTGTCATTTAGTGATAAGATTGCATATAAGTTACATCCCTTGAACATGCTCTTTTGTAACTATAGGGAAGAAATGAACCTCAAGGACACCCCCCTAGTTCCTTCCTAAAATCATTCTTCTATGTCCTTCGTCATCGATCAAACTCAACCGCTTCATCTTATAGTTTAGTATTGCATCATACAATTCCAGTTAGTCCATACTAATCATGATGTCATAAGATCCTAAGATCATGACATATAGGTCAGGATTTGTTACAAAATCTCCCAAGTTAATACGCAAGTCCTTAACCTTTCCTCCAATCTTTTGTTTGACACTCGAAGCCATTTCTACATTCTGAAACTTGTCCTACTTGAGTTCCTTTACCTTAATTATTTCCAGCATTGCATGAGAAATAAGTATCCTTGTAGCACCAGGTTCTATCAAAATAATAAAAGTTTGGTCGACGATTGTACCTGATGTCTGGAGCACAGTGGACTGGTTCTCAGCCTGGCAGTTATNTCATTGTCCAATGTATAACCTTGAAACTTTGGTATCATCATGGTGTCTTATCCGATGTTTTCCTTAACCTCTTTATACCAGTCATCATCAAACGATATAGTTAGAATATTTTATCGAAGATTCATCTGAAGAGGTATCACCGAGAATATGCGTGGTCTTCGACTCAATGCATCTGCCACTCTTTTCATTGTTCCTTTTATGTAAGTAATCTCAAAATCATATTCACTAATTAATTTCAAGCAACGCCTTTGTCGCATGTTCAAGTCACTCTGTATAAATATGTGCTGCAATCCACAGTGGATTGTGATTTGCTACAATACAACCAGGTAGTGTCTCCACACTCTTAATGCATAAACAATGACCAATAACTCCAAATCATGTGTTGCGTAGTTCTCCTCATTCTTTCTTAATTTCCCTGAGATGTAAGTGATCACTCGATTGTCTTGCATCAGGACTTTGCATATTCCTTTGGATGTGTTTGTGCATACCAAGAATTCCTTGTCCATTTCAGGGACTTTTCATATTGATGTTGTCGTCAATATCCCCGTATTCCTTTGAAATTCTTCTGTGCACTTTTCGGTCCATACTAACTTCTTTTTTTCCTTTTGCAATTTCGTGATCATATTTCCTATCTTCAAAAAACCTTTGACGAAATGTCGGTAATATATTGCTAAACCCATAAAGATGCATACTTTTGGTATGTTTGTCAGCATAAAACATTCCATAATAGCGTCTACCTTTTTTGGATCCACAGTTATTCCTTCCTCGGAGATAATATTCCCTAATTAATGAATCCTCGATTAGTAAAAAGAGCATTTCGACATTTTCTAGTACAATTGTTTTCTCATAAACGATGTATTACTAAGAACAAATGTTCATCATGTTCTTCTATCATCCAAGAATATATTAATATGTCATCAATGAATACTTGAAAAAAATTGTCCAATTATTCACGGAACACCCCATTCATTAAAATAATGAATAGCCTCGAGGAATTTGTCAGTCCAAAAGGTAAAATGATAAAATCACAATGTCTGAACCTCGTCTTGAAAGAGGTCTTAGGAATGTCTTCCTCTTTAATTTGTAACTGGTTATAACCTAATCTCAAGTTGATCTTTGAAAACATCGTCTCTCCCTTCATTTGATGAAACAAATCGTCTATTCTAGGAAACAAATATTGGTTCTCGATCATTTCCTTTTTCAATTGACGGTAGTCAATACAAAGTCTCCATGACCCATCCTTCTTTCTTATGAAAATAACAGGCGCATCCCAAGGTGAAATACTTGAACATATAATTCCCATGTCCAACAACTCCTTTAGTTGCATTTTCAACTCCTGTAACTCAGGTGTCGACATCCGATAAGGTGTTCTTTCTATTGGTTAAGTTTCAGGTTTCAAGTCGATTGTATAATCCAACTCTCTTTCGGGCGTCAAACCTAGTAACTCTTCTAGAAACACGTTATCAAACTCACATACTACCAGAAGGTTTTCTAATCCTTCTGCCTCACACTTATCATTTAGTGATAAGATTGCATATAAGTTACATCCCTTGAACATGCTCTTTTGTAACTATAGGGAAGAAATGAACCTCAAGGACACCCCCTAGTTCCTTCCTAAAATCATTCTTCTATGTCCTTCGTCATCGATCAAACTCAACCGCTTCATCTTATAGTTTAGTATTGCATCATGCAATTCCAGTTAGTCCATACTAATCATGATGTCATAAGATCCTAAGATCATGACATATAGGTCAGGATTTGTTACAAAATCTCCCAAGTTAATACGCATGTCCTTAACCTTTCCTCCAATCTTTTGTTTGACACCCGAAGCCATTTCTACATTCTGAAACTTGTCCTACTTGAGTTCCTTTACCTTAATTCTTTTCAGCATTGCATGAGAAATAAATATCCTTGTAGCACCAGGTTCTATCAAAATAATAAAAGTTTGGTCGACGATTGTACCTGATGTCTGGAGCACAGTGGACTGGTTCTCAACCTGGCAGTTATTCACCACTCCATGAATCTTATGTTCCTTTCCCATATCTCCAACTGTAGTGTTTCATGTTGATCCGACATCTCTGGCCTTCTCAAACACACAGTCTCATTGGTAATGTGTCTCTCCACATGTTCAACATCTGACCTTCGGTCCAATTCTCCTAGTCTATGAAGTCGGGGTTGTTGGCCGACCAACCTAAAATCCTAGTGTGTTCTGCTGAGCAGGCCTAAAATTTTGTTGTTACGGGAGACGTTGTTGTTGATGATGTGGTCATCTGTAGGCATTCCTATGCTAAGGATTCAGTCATCGGGGTGTCGTGAGCATGGATCCTCTCAACGTATCTCAATACCTTGATGTATGTTTGGTTAGTGATTGATGCTATCGCACACCTAACATTGTCTTTTGAGTCGGTCTTGTAGGATTCCTTCCCTGACCCCTGCTGGTAAGATCTTCCTCTGTTATGGGGGCCTTCTGGATTACATCGTGAAATGTATGTGGAATTAGGATCCTCACCTTTTCACGAGTGTTTAGGTTAAGTCCGAACACAAACGTGTTGACCTTTAGCTTCTATGTGTTAAGGTGTGGATCATACCTAAGAAAATCCATGAATCGAGAATCATAATCTAGCACCGAATGACCATGCTCTCATAAGGCATTGAACTCATTGAGATAGCACTCAATGAATTCCTCTGATAAGTACCTCTCCCGAAACCCCTCCTCGAACCGTTCCTAACACATGTCTTCAATGACCAGGTTTAGCTAAGGCAGAAGCGTCTTCCACCATAGAACATAAATTCCCTTGAACTGAAAGACCGCCCTATGGACTTTCATGTTGGAGGTGTAGTCATGAAGTGGAAAGAACATCGCCATATTCTCCAACCATGCCTTGGCAACTGAGCCAACCGCGGCGCCCATGAACTCAGGAAACTTAAGCTTATCAATTTCTCTATGAATTCTACCAGTACCAGCTGAGGTAGTGAACCCTCATTGCATACATGAGCACTGACTTTATCTCTATCTAGTCATTTAATCAAGGCCTCTGACATCCTCTAAAAGGACCTCATCAAGCCAACCACATCCCCCACAACAATTTGATCATGTCCAATGACTTGTTCTTCTCCTTGTGGGTTAAACCCCTCTGGCGTGGATGCTAGTGGAGGCGTCGCGCCTCTGCCCCTAGAACCACGTCGTCTACCTCCATGGTGTCCTCTAACCATGATTACCTGCATGGACAGATTTCAATTTTAATTAGCAATAAGTTATTAATCAAGTGTTTAATATAGTGGAAGGCATGATGATCCCAAGTCGTGGGGTTGAACTTGCTTTGATACTGTATGAAATGACCATGCCTTTACGACAACAAATAGTGATGTACAATAGTTCTATACATATATATATTTGCGTTAGTAATTTAAAATTGTCACAACATAAATTAATAGCATTACAAGCGACACATCATCGTAAAAAAAAACAACACACAAGACAACACATTAACATATATAAAAGCGACACATGATCAACACATAAAAATAATAGCGACACAATTCAACACATCAAAATCAACTGAAGAAAATATCATAAATGATCAACCATGTCACTGAATAATAAAAGAACTACCTGCCCAACTTATCCTGCATGGTTAGGACCTCCAAGACACATAAGCAATGCTCAAGCCCAGGATTCATCCGATTGATTTTGACCACTTAAGGTCTCAGGGTTGGCGACTCTTCCGAGGAACAAGGAGGTATCGAAGTCCCTTAACCAATCACAACGCAAACTCTAGCCCAAATTTATTAGTCATACATCAACATTATTCATGGCGCAAGAGAATCTAATTACTTGATCAATCTTACATCAACATCATTTTAATGGCACAAGAGAATCTATTTACTCAATCAATCATACATTTATTTTAATTTCATGGTGCAAGAGTAATCTAATTACTTCAGTAATCACAAATCAACATTAATTCCATGGAGCACTAATAATATAATTTCTTAATTAATCATAAATCAACATTAATTCTATGTCATGCTACTAATCTAATTATTTACTTAATCATAAATCAACATTAATTCCATGGCATGCTAGTAATCTTATTACTTATGTAATCATAAATCAACATTAATTCCATGACGTGTTAATAATCTAATTACTTAATTAATCATAATTCAACATTATTTCCATGGATATAATTACTTAATTAATCATAATTCAATGTTAATTCCATAGCGTACTAATAATCTTATTACTTACTTAATCATAAATCAACATTAATTCCATGACGCACTAATATTCTAATTACTTAATTAATCACAAATCAACATTGGCTTTAAATTAAATGATGACAAAACAAAATAGTTTCGCTTAACAAATAACCAGATAAATGCACATACCATTGCAGATGGAGAAGAATTGGTGGTGATCATTATTAAAGGCTTAGTTGAAGTCTTTCATTGATTTGTGACAATCTGGACTAACACTGACAATAATGTGGAGATGACTTTGAATNTTGCGCTAAACAAATATTATATATCACACAACAAAAATCCTTGTGAAACAACAATCAAAATACCTCAACTAACGAACAGCTTGAGGTTGATATTCCTCGATAGCGTTCCTTGTGCTCCTTCCAAATTTCTCTCTTGCTAATTTTCAAGACGTCACCGGTACCACTTAGGAAATGTTAAGGGTATTTTTCTTCCCCCTTAGCCCCCCGAGTCGCAAAGGGGCCATGCACACAACCAAAGATCCTTAGCTCGCAACTTTCCTTGCAAGGTAGAGTCACCACTCTCTCTCAAGGTTGGTATCCCAACTCTCACAAGTAAAACCAGTCAAAAATTTTGCAACATAACTTTACCCATAATGAGTGTGTTTTTTTTCTCTCATCTCCGCCATTCGTTTTATAGAATTTTCCCATAAATCATCCCCACTTGCACAATTAATTCTCTTTTTAATTTAATTAATTTTGAATTATTTCCCCTTTACACTTGTCACCCTTTCCCCAAATTGCCCAAGTAAATCCACATTTTATTTTAATAAAATTCAATTTCCCTCACCCTTCCTAAAAGCGCTCATTGACTCACTCCTAGCTCTCTCTTTATTCCCCTTACTTCCAATGAATGATTGACGCCTTATTAAATCTGATTTGAGTTAAAATAATATTCTTCTTTAGTTAGACTAATGTTCACTAGACTGTAGATTCCTTTCTATGCATAGACATTCTCTCATCTATGTTTCTTTCTTATTTTAAAGACTCTCTTTAAATAATTTCTTTCAGCTATGTGTCTTAAATCACATGTTTAGGATTATTTCAATTTACTTGATTCTTGAATCTATTTACCTCATCGCCCTTTTTCTTTAGTTATTAATTTCAGTTTAGCCTCTTTACAAAACTTATACTTAAGAATAATTAAATTTTATTTGTAAAGGCTTAGACTCTTATAGGGATTTATAATTAATAATTTACTCATTAATTAATTAATTTAAATCCTGCAATGTCAAATTAACTTTTTGTTTTCTAGGCAACATAGATCTCTTGACTCAAGTTTCCTTTTAATTCATGTGATGTTCTCTTCAAGATGCACTCTCTTACATCCAAGGGTGCCACTCGCCTTTTGACTGGTTTTTGTAGTTTTTCAACTCCTGGAGTCAACACTCCATTTGAGCGACCTTGTGAGAGACTAAGGTCTTCTAAGGAATAAGGACACTGCCTTAGTGTGGACCCCTTAAAATCTTCGTAAGTGACTGTCTCAATTTTCCCTCACGACATCGTGGACCTCTTGAAGTAGGTAATCGTTAACCTACAATTCCATCCATGACAGAAGTGCTAGTAGACTCTGAAAAGGACTCTGCCACATATCTCCCTCAATATATGGTCTATGTGCATGGCCCCTCTACTCCTTATGTGAGTCAAATTAGCAACCAATCATTAGCCTGCATTAATCAACGAAGCACTATGAATGATCCATATATAAAATCATACTATAAACGATCATATGTCATATATGCATAAATGAAATACTCAAACCAATACAATCCACTCCCTAACTCAATTGGAGTTCAAGGAGGTCCATTGATCCCCTTGGCGTCCATAATTTATCAAGTGTCCTTCACACTTAGGGAAAATCGTCAATGGCATATGTCAACACGCATATATCAAATAACATAAATAATAACCCATCAACATCATCATAAGAATCCATAAGAGAAACAAATAAGTGTATACTATAACCGGATCACTTGCACTACGGTGTCGTCAAAGAATTAGTCAATAACATGTGCTCATAAGAGCGGGATGTTACATTAAATTTTGTAGACTTGAAAGAATAATTTTTTCCATTATTATTTTTCTTTCAAAGTATAATATGAAACTAAGAAAATTATACGGATTTAATTAAATTTCTTAGGTTAGATCTAGCATTTAAACTTTAGGTCTATTGAACTTATGACACTTATATTATCATTTATTATGAATCTCTAGTGTTTTTTTTTGAGTTTTTTTTTTTTAATTTCATAAATCACTTAAAATTTTAAACCTTCTTTGTAAATTAGAAAATAAAATTGCCAATATCTAGATAATTATATTTCTTACTTTATTGCTTCAAAAATAATTCAATAATTATATAGTTTCATTAAGAATACAAAAATACTAAAGTTCTTTAACCATTAAACTTGGAACCACGCAGATGGGGTGATGATGATGGGGCCACAAACACACACGAGTCACACCTAGCCACCAATTCAAAATTTATTAATGACGCTTCATCGTCTCGATGTGGGACGTCTAATATGATTTTTGTGGGTGACATAGGTGTGTGTGGAGTAGGGAAGATCACCCCTCACCACAACTCATCAAATCATGAGACATTTGAATCTGGCATATGAAAGGTATTGAGGAATGAAACATTGTTTAATGATATGCAGTTATGCAACAATGGAGGGTCATAGAAGAAGAAGAAGGATCATGCCATGATAAGGGGAGACTTGGATGTTTTGAAAATGATGAGTACTCTAATTTCTCTTTAGCTATTTCTTTACTAGGTAGGTTATGATGCTTTCA
The DNA here is from genome assembly GCA_000966675.3 of Picea glauca. Classification (NCBI taxonomy): domain Eukaryota; kingdom Viridiplantae; phylum Streptophyta; class Pinopsida; order Pinales; family Pinaceae; genus Picea; species Picea glauca. Next base: position 162,075 of record JZKD02S1496841.1, on the reverse strand, counting down.
ATGGATTGAAGTTTATATGAAAAAGAGAATGGAGCCACTCTGAAAGTTGACCTTTCTTCGTTGGGGGGAATTCGAGCCTTCATGCTTATGGAGACTCTTTCTGGTGTGGTTGGGCCTTTAGATATTTTCTTTATTTTTAGTTCAATTTTCTGCATAGAAGAGCATGTCTAGGAAGGGAGGTTGTTGTGGTGGTTCTACATTCCTTTTAGTACCCAAGTGGGGCTCGACATCTGCTCCTAGATTGGTTGGGATAGTGATATTCAGTGATCTCTGTGTTGGTGTCTACAAGGGGGAGACTACCATGAGGAATAAGGGAAAGGGGGGGGGGGGATAAAATCTTCTTCCTCTCGGGCTCTTTCCACTTGGACCAAGGTGGAGCAAGAAGCTTATAATGCAAAGCAATGATATTAAGTTAAATGGTCAACGGAGACAAGGAAGAGGTGGAGGAAATGGAGGTAGAGGTTATAGTGAAGTGTAGACTAACTATAGATGATAGAATTATGGAAAAGGTTTAGCAATGGAATGAGGACCCAATCTATTCCCATTTAATTTGTATGCAAAATTCTTTAGGATCGTCAAGAAATATTGACTGGAGAAAATGTTGGTGGCCCAGGCTTTGGAGAAAAGAGAGGAACATAAGCATGATATCCTTCACACCATCATGATTTTTGAGGAAAAACATGAAGCTCTTTGTCCAGTAGTTTTCAGGGTTAAGATCATTGTTTCAAATTCAGTAGATGAGGGAAAACTGAATCAGGTGGAAGGCTCTATGAGCTCAGTTGGGACATGCGCTAATCCAATTGAGGTTGACAATGGTCCACAATAGCTAGAGAAAACATTGGACAACGACACGAATATAGACTTGGTTCTAGAGGTGGAGGAGGAGACTACACCGTCCCCAAGTGCTTGATAGTTAGTTTCATCTTGCTTGTGTTTTTTAAACTTTTAGTTGATATGAGTAACTATGAACTATCATTTCAGGTATTCCCTTTTTGTGTTTCTCTAATAATAGAAAAACCCAACTATAAACAAAAATCTAATGATAATTCCTAGTGGAAGATACAAGTCCCAACAACTCTCGATAATATAAAACTTTTTTTTATATATGATTAAAAGAAGTAAACTACCTTACCAAATACATTAATCCCTTAAACTATGTTACTAAATACCTCAGATCCTTTTCAAATGTTTTGTCATTTAAATTTTAAGACTTGTTACTTAGTTAGTGACATCATTACCGTAGAGCCTTTTCAAATGTTTTGTAATTTAGATTTTAAACTTGTTACTTAGTTAGTCGGATCTTTTATACGAAGATACAACCTTTTATAGTGTTTATTCCTATATATATTTTAAACCTGTGAATTAGATTGTCACGTCTTTTATAGGAATGTTTTGTCCTTTAGATTTTAAACTTGTTACTTAGTTAGTCACGTCCTTTATACGAAGAGAAAATCTTTTATAATGTTTTGTTCTATATATTTTAAAACCTGTGAATTAGATTGTCACGTCTTTTATAGGAAGGGACGAGCCTTTTCAAATGTTTTGTCCTTTAGGTTTCAAAACTTGTGAATTACGTAGTCACACCCGTCTTTTAGATTTTAAGACTTAAATTTTATAAATTAATTAATCACATCTTTTATAAAAAAGAAACTTGTATCTGTGTCCGAAATACTGAAGTTAATCATTATTTTTAAATGAGATAATTGCACATTAAGTGTGAGTTAATGGTATAGTTTGAGTGGGCCTTTAAATGAGATAAAAACACATTAAGTGTGAGTTAATGGTACAGTTCGAGTGGGCTTAAAGGTTAAGAACATGTATTTCTTTCTAAAATCACAAGTTCAAATCTGTGGATAAGTTATGTATACCTTAATAAACTTTACCAAAAAAAAAAAATTACTCTAATGTTCCAGATGTCCCTAGTTAAGTATTCCTTTGGATTAACAAATTTAGTTTAACTCAAAGCGATCCTTCACCCATAATCCCGATTAATTCCCTTCATAATTGTACCGGCTTGGAGAAATATACATTCACATAGCCTTCAAGACATAAAAATGCTCCATCAATACATTTATTGAATGACTTCAGGACATCAAAAGTCAAAAGAAGAAAACAAAAAGATGAAACCTATGCTCCTCCGTTGCTCTTGATAAGTATGCATTAGCCAAACCAGTAATTTGCATTGATTAAGATAGGCAATACGTAATGAACTGTCTATGCAGTACAAACACAACTTTAATAAGATCGCTTCTTGGTTTCTTCTCGCTTCTTCGTATGTACTGCTGCATCCAGTATTTCCCATTACTTTGAGCATCGTTCCAATTACGGAGTCCTGCAAACAACAATTACGGAGTCCTGCAGTACATGACAAATCCTATCACGATGTTGAATATTATAACACCGTAAATAAATAAACAAAGAAGCTTATTGTAGGACTAAATAATGACCAATTAATGAACGACAGTATTACCAGGCATAAATATCATGATAGATCACCAGGACTCCATTACAGAAATGAACTCCATCGATAGAATGATAGGTGGACAGGATGATAGGTGTTCAGGACATTGCCAAAGTTAGAGATGTCTGGCCCTCGAGTGTCTGTGCTGCTAAAGCTCAACTCGTTCTTTTCTCTTTTTGGATTAATAGTCGAGAGAGATTTTAGGAGCAAGATAATATTGTAAATATCACATAAAGAACTATCATGTTTCATATGTATAACACAAACGTGCAACAAGATGAGTGTATACAAATAGCTTAAGAAGGATTAGATACTATAAGAGACCGCTCAGAAAAATAAGACAGCATAGATACATGGCTATGGTTGACTACTGTATTGAATGATTCAGAGCTAAAAATTTTAAATGCCAGTAATTCTATGTGAAAATAACAATTTAGATGTGAAGGCGAAGCGTGATGGGCTGGCAGAAGAATAGAAGGCACATGTCCCTTAATTGCAGATTTTCTGAAAGTAAGCGCATGTGCCCTCTATCTTCTGTCAACAACATAATCACCTTCTTCTGCTTTCTACCATTAGGTGACCACATACACGCTAGTTAATTAGCCTGAGAAAAAAACACAGATCAGATGATTGTCAGTATATGTAATATACACAAGGACCGCGGCGCAGAACTAATTTATAAGTAGAAACAGCGTGAAGCGATTGTGCAGAAATAAATCAATAGTTGCTCCTCGATCTTCTGCCGTTGTATCAGCGAGCGTCCAGTAAGCTCTATAAATCGAGGCTGAAGCCCTGGCATCTCTCTCCCTTCTTCCATCACTGCTCTCAAGATGATTTGATGGAGAATCATCTTCTTCTTTTTCTGGTAATTCATGTGTGGCTCCCGAATCCCGATATATCCTGTTTTCCAACACAAGAAAACATATAGGAGCAGTGTAAGGGGCATTCGAATTGTCTATAGAGTCGAGTAAATTTGAAAAGGTTGGAATAGTGAAATCTATGGTTGAAATCACAATTTTATTCATTTGGCTTGATTACAAAACGTCATTGTCGTTCAAGATTGCGATTAAGAGGTGCAAAATTTCCCAATTTCATTTGGAAATATTTTTCTTACTGTATTCCTAACAAAAGATATTGGAAAAATTTACAATTCGAATATTCTTACGCTAGCAAAGGTTTTCAGTGACCCTTCTCTCACACCAAACAACAAAACTCATAATATGTAGGTGAGGTAACCATGAAATTGTTAAAATAATGGAATCAGTTGTTGAAATTCAAGTTGAGAAATCTTATCTAAATGCGTAATATCTAAATACGTTTCTTATTTTCAATAAGAGATGATTAAACCAAACGACACACACATTAACCTATAAGAAGTTCATAGTCCATCCTGCTTGAAGGACATGGGCAATCATACTCTGTAGGCAAACTGCGAGTACCTGCCACTTGGCTGACAGTACGCACATGTAAAACAACATATTGGCGAGGAAATGGATATTACGATTCCACGTCCAACTGGATTGATGCCGTATGTCAAGCACAGCTTATCTTGAGGGTGCCCAAGAGATCAATGAGCACGAGCACGAAAAGTGAACACAATATAATCTGAAATGAAAAGATATCACTCCATGTTCGCTGCTGCCACTTTAGAGACATTATTATTGCGAAGGTTTCGTTGTCAATTGGAGTTGATGGTCCTCCTCGTAGAGAGGAGGGGCGTTACACGTGGTGCTAATCTTCATGCTTCGCTCTTCGAGGACTTGGAGTTAACATCTTTTCACTTGCAGAAACCACAACCCAACAAAATTTCTCACGGGCTTCCTAAGTTACCTCTCTTCGACATTTATTCGATTGGATTTAGCTTAATTTCCACGCTTGCATTGTGAAATGAGAATTTTCAAATATTTACAAAAAGTTATAGATTAGATATCTAAACATATTTTTATTTAAATAAATAAATATATAGATAAATAATTTTGTGATATTGTTATTTTTATATTTTATATATTAAACATGTTTGTTTCTAGGACATGGGAGTGTCTCGCTCAACTATTTAATTTCTAAAGTTTTTAAGGTATACATACCATATTCTTCTCTCAATCTGAACTTGTGACATTTTAGGAAGAAACACATGTTCTTAACCATTAGCCCCACTCATGTTGTATGACAAAGTATGTATTATTTAGATTTAAGTATGTATAAATATATGATAATTTCTTTTTAATAATTTATTTTACTATTAATATAATTAAAATTGACCTTGTATGGGGTGTCATGTCATGGATATGACACATTGTTAGTCGAGATTGTGGTGGATCTAGTTGTCACTTTTCTACTAAAAATATCATGCTCTCAGGATAGGTTGGGTTATGAAGGCATTCACGGAATTGAATGGGGGGAGATAGCTCACACGATTCGATCTAAACTCTCCATGCCATGTCGAATGATACTATGATACTACATCTCATGATCACGCAAGGAAATGATCTTGTTCTACTCCCTTCTTATGCTTGTATGATGACCATGTGGAAGTTAAATCATCATTTAAAGTTGGTTGTGGCTTTCGAAACTTCTTGGATTCTCTATCTTTTATGGTTTACTTTGTTATTTGGGTGGTCTATTCTCATGTCTCTCTTAAGCAATATTTTTCCGCTCATCCCCATTTCATTATGAATCCCTACAAAAGGAGGCCTAGACTTTCCCCTCGAGGCCCTTCACATGCTACTAACGCAACCATCTAGGTAGAAAATTTCTATCATGGATTTGTCCCTCACAAGGATCAAGCCCTTATGCTTGCACTGGAAGAAGAAGTGAAATTGGTTTAAAAATTCAAGGAAGATGAGGAGGTGAGGAATCAATTGGGTGAAATTATCCTTGGTCTACGTTGCAATAGAACTGAGAACTCCAAATTTTACATCGCTCTCGAACATTATTGGCACACAAAACGAAGGTAGCAATGGGGATGCTCCCCAAATATGAAGATTTCAAACAGCTCAAGTGATGCATGAAGACACTGGAGGAACATGACACTCAACTCATCTCGATGGTCTCCTAGATTGCAAAGCGCCATGGTGGCTCCTTCCAACTTCCTGTTATTGGTCCTCCATGGGCATAGTTTACTTCAGTTGTTTGAAATGAGGTGGATGTTATCCCACATGCCCCTCAAACTCCTCATTCTAATGGCTAACATGATGTTGATATTTTTTACTCAATCTCTATTAGTCTTTTTGTATGCCCAGATTATTATAATTCTACTAGTTGTTAATTTGGACTAATGGTTATCTAATCTTATAGTTCTCAAAATATTTTTTTTTTTGTTTGTTAATTTGTGCGGGACCTGTTGGTTACGCGATTAACCTGTGGCTTGAGAAACCATGACTCAGGGGCATCTAAGACGTCAAAATCACCTAGGGATCGCACACGGCCTGAGCCACACCAACCCTTAACATGGTTGGATTTTTTGTCCCCATAGGTTTCGAACTGGTGACTTTAACAATATGGAGTGGCTTAACAACACACTCTATCACCGACTGTCCTACACCTCAGGGACTAGTTCTCAAAATATTTATTCTCTATTTTGAAGTGGTTTTTCCACAAGGACATCCTCACACTATTTGGAACACATTTAAAACTTCTGATTTTAGAGGACTATCTTGACATCTTTTGGTATCTGAAATAACACAGAAAAATATGAAAATTTCTTTAATACTTAATATATATATATATATATATATATTATTTGATGATATATTATTCCATGTTTTCAAATTGTTAGTGGATTCATAGATAGGTGATCTTAATCTTTAATTTTATATATATTTATTTAAATGATTGTTTTAAGAAACTTTTTAAACTTAATTTCCTTTGGTTAAATGATAATTTCGATTAAACAAATACAATATATTTAACAAAATAATAAAAGTTCTATAGAAAAAAGTAATATTAAAAACGCAATATCTTTGACAAAATAAAATTCAATACTTTTAAACATGAAAAAAAGTTCTTATAAAAAACACTATATCTTTAACAAAATAAAATATAATACTTTTCCAATAAATTCAAACACATTTATTTATAGAATAAAATTGTTAAATTGTATTTATAATCATGAGTTACATTAATATATAGTTTTAACACTTTACATTATCCTTATAAAAATCTCATGGAAGAAAGTTGTATTAAAAAACACAATATCTTTAAAAAAAAAAATCCAATACTTTTACTTTTAGACATGGAAGAAAATTCTTATAATAAACACCATATCTTTGACCAAATAAAATCCAATATTTTTTCAATAGATTCAAAGAAAGATTGAAATCTCTTTAAAACTAATAAAAATTTGAAAAAAAAAATGCAATATTTTTCTAATAAATTTTAGAAGGATTGAAATTTTTTGAAAAGTAATATATATATTTAACATTTTTATTATTTTTTTTTTAAATATTGAACATATTTATTAAAAAAAATTAATAAAGTAAAATAAAATTATTTTTTAATAAATTTTAGAAAGATTGAAATTTCTTGAAAAATAATAAAAATATTGAACATTTTAATTGAAACTTTATAACATAGCTCTTAACTTGTATGAATTAGTATTATTTCAAAGATCTTTGTAAATATGAAATTTGTATAATCAATTTCTAGGATGAAAAAGACTTTCACATGGGTAGGATGTCTATAATGAAAAAGGAAAAATAAACACTCTATAAATAAAAAGTAGGAAAAATGTTTACCGTTTTTTAATTTAATGAAGGAAAATTTTATGTTGAAAATATAAAGAAAATTATAGAATATCTACGATTAATTGGAATTCATACTTTAAACATATTTATGAATCCCCTGTGGTTGAAACCAAATTTCAAACTTTTATTATAGGTCTAAATATTTTTACTTTGAATGTCATTGAGTTTGAGAATATGTATCTTGAAAAAAGGAAAGCTAAGAACATTCATGGATATAACATTGAAATTCTAAGAATTCAAATAATTGTATTTTTTTTTTCAAAAAAAAATTCATTTTATATTAGTTAAAATATAAATTGTTTCGTATATATAGAAACCATCATCACCATATCCAAAAGTACATAGGATATCTTAGAAAGTATCTAATATCCATACTATCTTCCCATCCCACAAAATATGAAAAATGACTATCTAAATAGCCCTCCCAAAATCTATAGAAAGATATAGTTCCATAACATTCATCATTACAAAAATATATGTCTCAGGGTCATGTCCCCACACTCCATAGGAAAGACAAGAGCAGCCCAAGACCTAAAAAAGATCAATAGACAATGGACGACGCTCATGTTCCTCAACACTCTGAAAATATAATATTTTCCCTGGTTTCTTTTGAAGAGCTTGTTTAGATAGGTTGTCGACTTCATAATTTTCATCCCTGTAAACATGCTCAAAAGAGATATGTTGAACAAATTTAATAAGTTCAACCAACCTATCCTTCCATCATTCCAATGAAATCACCTGTAGACGTCCTTTTTCTCGCAGCCAATTAATAACAATCGTTGAATCTCCCTTCACATGTAAATCATTTATAAAGAGCCTTGAAGTGAGAGTCAGAGGGGTCCAAGCCCCCATCAATTCATCCCTTCTGTTATAGCCTGGGCCACAATTTAATGTCCACTTGAACATGTGATTATCCCTTGTCTTGATAATACCTCCAACCCAATTGTTGAGTCCCGTGGCTTCGACAGCCCCATCAAACCAGCTAATTGTACCTTTCACTTCATTCTTTAAAACTCTAATCCTCATAGTCAATACTTTCACTTGAGTAGCATAAGAATCGAATGCAATAGCCACCAAGGTAACTACTCTAAAAGCCAGAGGTTTTATGTCTTCGAAAATAGAAAAGTTGCGGTTCGTCCAAATGAACCAATAGGCATAAATGGGTAAGGTAGAATGTCATGTTATTCTAGCAAACTAGTTATTAAAGAATTCTATAAGTGAAGATCCAACCCACGAACCCAGTAAATTTTGATCTGTATGGAGAATTGTCCAAACTGTGTGCACAAATGAACAATCCACCAACAAGTGATACGTTGATTCCCAATTCTGATTGCAAAGCACACACGAGCCAGGTCCATTAAAACCATGATGCTAGAGGTTCTCCCACATGAGAATATTATTCTCCACTAGTATCCAAGTAAAAATTTTCAATTTCAATGGGAAATTCCATATCCAAAGATTCCTTTGCCACCGCTTTACAACACAGGACTACTTTCTTCTCTTAGTTGCCTCATAAATATTTTTTACATTAATAACGCTAGAAGCCTTACCTCCTGACCATATGAGTTCATCAAGTCGTACGGAAAGAAGAATCCCATTGTGTATAAGTTCCTTTTGAAAACACGTCGACACAGAAGCAAGTCACCCACCCAGCCCCAAATCTTCACTGGTATGTGTCGTAGGAAAATCTCCCTGCGGACAGGTAGATTGCCTCAAAGAGATAGACCCTAAACTCTAAGACAGAAAGTGCTTAACGTGGACACATACTTCCTTTCAAATCTATACAAACTAATACATGAGAAGGAAGGAGAATAGAAGTACCTCTTTATCGACGTTTGTCCTTGCACGCTCCGAGTTGAGCTCCAATCTTTCGCTCCTCGACGAGCCCTATAGACAAACAAAGTATGACCACTTCCTACTCTATTGATATTAGCTTGAAAATAGATTTATCTATCAACGATAAGTTCATGTAAGATCAGACACGAACTAGAAAGAAAAAGGCCAAGCATGTCATATTAATGAGAATAATGACAATAGTACTTACAATCGTAGATGCGAATGCGACGGCTTCATCAAGTCCCCATTGTCTAACCCTTTCTCAAATGATCCACGACCTCGATGATAGCAGCTTCACTAATCACTCTCCTTTGGGTGACTGTGTGTTTCCTATGAGATCATAGGTTTCATGCTAGCAATTCTTCGCCCTTTTCACCACCATAGAGCCTGCTTATATAGGTTAAGAGAATCTTAACCTCTTGAGTTATCTTTAGAATAAGTTGAGGAATCCCCTCCTTAGATCAGGGATCTCCTAATGAAACCAATAATTTGAATGCAACAGCCTTCTAAACTTGAGATATCCTCCCCTTATTCTCCTCAACGGGCCAACCACTACCTCAAATTAGATAGCGCTCCCTCAAAAGAGGGATCAAGGCGCTATAACGCTCCCTAGGAGGCTCAAGGGGAGTGCCAACGCTTTAAGGATGGATATCACTCCTTCACAGAGGTGGTTTGAGGTTATAACACTCCCCAGTAGCTTGTGGGGAAGCGCCATTGCTCCTAAGGATGCCATAGGGGAACGCTCTCCTTCAAAACCCTGTTTTAAGGGCTCTTTTCAGGTGATAAGAGTTCCTTGACTTCAGTTAACCATTTTCCCTCCTCCAAATCAAGTGTATGAGATATTTTAAGTGCCTCCTTAGTGTTGTTATTATGGCAGTATGCTTGAACAACTTTTGCGACACTTGTGAAAGTTGTAAGGAACATGTGACACTTACGACAGTTGAGAGGAACATGCGACACTTATCCAGTTGAGTAATATTGACGTGTAACAGAATGCCCCCCAAAGCATGAAGTTAGAAGATGAGAACTGATCATTGAAATACTTTGTAGACTTTCAAGCAAGGGTATAGAGTCGGAGAACCTGACGGAAGCTACACACAAACATCCAACAAATATTATGACATGTTTCAAAACCCAAGGCAGGCATACCTATGCTTGGGTGATCAAGACTTGCAAGATATGGCCACCATAAAATACATTGCGTATCCATAATTGTATTGATAAGAAGGTATATCCACCGAAGATACAATGTGGATCTATACTTTGATGACTCAGAATGATCGTAGCCACGAAGAATACACAGTGGATCTACGAGATGACAAGACATAGCCATGACCAACACAAAGTGGATCTATGTAACAATGTATGTGTTATTTGTCCAATAGAAACTCCTTCGAAACCTGGGCAAAGCATATATCAAAGTGATCACTCAACCCAGGGTCTTCTTACCAATCCCAATATGGTACGAATCTAACCATGTGAATAGATGTCCTGATGTCGAACATGGCAGAAACCACTTGATTACCGGTCAATGGTGTGAACCGTTAACAAGTGCGAGGGAGATCACCATTAATGTAAATGATTCCCAAGGTACCCTAGTACATTCCAGCGAATGTGAATAGATGAGCTGAGGTCGAACATCCATGGAATCATCCGATCAGAGCTCAGTGTTGTAAACCTACTGTCAAATGTGAGGAGGCCTTCCATTGAGGCATGCAGGTCCCAAAGTACTAATTGGTTTCTAAGCCTAATTCCTAGATAATGTGTTGGAGTCAATAGGAATAGACTCGTCGAGGGAGGGCCTTGATATTTCCCCCATCAATGACATGAAACAAACATAGAGATGTAGTTGGTAGATCAAAAGAAAATGGACTGACATGGGTTTTGAGGCAAGACATTTGGGATGGCTGACTCTAGAGGCGGATACTTCCCTTGAACACTAAGGCACAACCGCAAAACATGACATGGACCAAAACTTGATGATGCAGTGGATTTTGTGACTTGCATCGGGTGATCCAAAGGAGTGAAAGAGACTCAAAGGATTGGCTCAGTGTAGAGGTTCAGCGGATTATGATGTGTGCAAATGACAAAGTGTCATGTTCAAGGGTGACTCTAAGAATTGCTTGGTAATGTTCTCAAGAGACTGCTTGACTTGCTTCTTTCAAATTTTCCCCCATCCAGATAGACGAGTACCTCTTTTTGATTTAATGAGCTCGAGGAGGATAATGCATGCTCGATATAACTCACCTTCGGTAAGTTCCTCTTCCTTTGTTTAACGAACTGGAAGAAGTAAGGGTTCGATCCTATATGGGCCTGTCGATGTGTGTTTTAACGAGTCCAAAGACAGAAAAATCGAAGGTTTTTTGGGATTATAGAGTTTGGAAAAACACTTAAAAGAGAACTCTCTCAATTCCTTTTCCATACAGTAGTCTAATGATACCTAAAAAGAGATAAACTATCGCTCGAAAGATGCCCTTTCAAACCTTTTAACGAGTGTGAAAGGAAGCAAGATCACTCGACAATATTTTCATATTTAGAGAGTCTGAAAAGAGTTTAAAGATGACTCCAGGGGGGTTCCTTTTTCATGTGTCCATGCGGGTCCGAAAAAGAGATAAAAGTCTACCCGGTGCGTTCTCATGTATTTACAAGCATGATAAATAACAAAGACTAAGCTCGGTATTCCCCCAGCATGAAAGCTAGTGGCTTAACTCTAGAATGATAATCAAAGGCTGGAGACATGCCCCCCAAGATTCAATTCATGCAACGTCTCTGAGTTCATCACCAATTTCTCTAGTAGGTGAGAAAAAGGAGAAGGGTGGATGAAAAGAAGGTTCAAGAGAGGTTATTGTTTCATTTTTTAATGAGCTTGACTTAGGAAAAGAACCATGCTCAAGACCCCTGTTTCATTTTTTAACGAGATTTCCACAGAGAAGAGAAATTATGCTCGTGGTTTCGTCTGGATCATGGCTTCCAAGAGGATAATGCTCTGGAAGGGTACCATGTCAATGGATAAAACATGGTCATGGCCTCCAAGATATCTTCACTGGATGGAAGATAATTACTCGAGAAGGGACACATATCGAGGGTCGTCACAGGGGTAAGGAGATTAGGCTCCAATAATCCTACCGAAGAAATCACCATGTCCACTACCGGATCCAAATTGTCGAAAGTTGAAATCATGGGAGACAACGCCACATAATTGACATGTGGCAAGGGTGATATTGTCTGCATAAAGAACCACTTAGGGAGGTAACCCAGTCAGGGCCAATGAATAAAAGTTGATCAATAGTCACAATTCTTCCATTGTGAGGAAAAGATATCACACGGAAAAGAGTGGATACAATATCTTTCATGGCATAGACATAATCCCGCCCAAGGAGTAAAGTGAAATCCAAGGGGTCTCAGACTACCATGACATCGATAAAGATAGTTTTCCCTCCCAAAGTTACAGGAAACTGAGGAAGGATCCTGAAAGGTTGACTACTTCTTCTGTTAAAATCTAACAGATTCTGTGTAACCGGTGCAAGCTACGGACAGCCCAAAGCTTACCAAGAAACAGAAGACAAAATACTAACGGATGCACCTTCATCTATCAGTGTTTGAGGAATGTCCCGACCACGAACCTGTATTGTAATCTAGAAAGGAATGTGGGAGGGAAGACGAGGTCCAGTTAGCACACCCCAATCAAAAAGGATGGCTTCAGTACTTGGAGGGGGTTTCCCAGGAGAAGGAGGAATGCCCCCCAACACGGTAGAGTCTGTATTAACAAGAAAAACATGGGCAGTATTATGTTTACTCTCTAGAAGGAGAGTAGGATCAACCGATGAATAGATCGAATCAACCAATGGTGGACTTAGATATACCACTTTAGCACTCTTCAGAGGAAGAGTGGGACTAATCGAGGAAGGGACTGGATCAATCACTTTCAAATTCCTTAATGGAGGAATGGGATTGACCGATGGTGAAACTGGATCAACTACTTGGGTTTGTGGTTCAATCGAGGAGGAAACTAGATTGACCATCTGATCAACCGGACTGGCCGAAGATGGAACTGGATTGACCAGTCCATCAACTAATGATGGGTGAGAGGAAAGATTACAATAACCTTTTGGAAGTTGAATTTTTTGCAAAAGAGAAGAAGCCTCGTCCATGCGAGGAAAAAGGTGAGAGTAATGATTACCTTTACATAACATGTAAGGGAACTTAACAGTTTGCTTCTTCTTACCAACCTGAACATCACTAGTTGACAGGGTATCATCGACATGAACAACAGAGGCCAATGATGTGGAGGACCACATTTCTAAGACCTAGGTAAGACCGGGGCAATCCCTTAGAAAGTGGTCACCCTTACAAAGGCTGCAAGGGAATTTGGGTTTTTGATTCTTCCTTTTAATCTTGTTGACCTCATCAACACTCCCAGTACTATTAACAGTAATTGGTTGCTTAGAGCCAACATTTGATGTTGTTGGGGTCTTTGTCCTTATCGGGTTCTTCTTCTTCTTCTCTTTTCGTTTCTTCTTCTTCTGATCAACCTGGCTACTTGCTTTAGAGATTTCACTAGGCGAAGAAGGAGAAATGGAAGGAGACCTGATGGACGAAGAAGGAGAAAATTCGACATGAGGTTGACGTGTGGGTGGTGTATTGACATCCAAAGTATTAGGTGCAACTGAAACATTGGGAGGATTTGGAATCACCGGAGTGGGGAACAACCAAACTGGTAATCCAATAGTGAGTCCTGGAAGACTCAGTGTGGCAACATATGGAGGACCAAAGTTTCCAAACAAAGGAAAAGTATAAGGTTCCCCAGGAGAAGGGGTTCCTCCATTGGTATTCCCAGTATTTGATGCCATTAACACTGACTCGACCTAAGGTCCACTAAGTAAAAAAAACAACACACGCTAAGAATCTAGGAATAAAACAATCAAACAAACCTTCCTATAATGAAACCACTAGTTGGTGATGAAATCCAATGTCACAAGATCAAAATAGGAAGGGGCAGGGATAGAGTGGGTGGATCAGTTACATTGGCGACCTTCTTAATGGACTTACGCCTTGGTGCAAGATTCCATGTAGTAATTGTGGATTTACCCTCCAAGGAGCCCGAGTGAGTTTGACCAACGTCTCTTCCAGGTATAGTGAGATTTCCCTTCACCGTCACCTTGTGTAAGACCCTAAATATTATGGCTACTAAGGTCACCAACTCGTAGTCATCCCCTGGGCGGGTATAGTCGACAGTCTAGTCGGAACATATGGGCAGGATAACAAGTCCGAAATCAACTTGAAAGGCTTCCACTCATAATCATGGGTATACCTTCCAGTGACCCCCAATATATGATCCGACCACTACAAACAGTTGGGCCATGGAGGGATAATCTCCATAACTCATCTGAATGCGACCTTGTGCGTAACCCCTGTGTGAGAGGGGGATCCCAGGTAGACTAATACAAAAATTCGATTTTAATCTCCCTACCGCAAGATAGTAAGTTTGTTTGATAGCTTTGGAAAGTTATCCTTTCAACCTATTCCAAATCCCTACACCTTAAACTAGTGTAGGTTTGCTAACAAAGATGTAAAAAGTCTGATAAATTTTAGTTAAGCATTGATTTTAATGGTTTTTGTTTGCTCAAAGGGTGTACGAAAGTGAAACTGATGGAATGATGGCTCAATTCCCAAAAATATGCATGAAATATGATAAGAAATCATTTCTTTTCAATGAATAACTATTTAAGGGAAAGATGAAGAGTTGTTTTCATTATCAAACACTTGATAAGGAATGCCCTCAATCAATTTTGTTCTCAATCAAATCCAATATGATGCTACAACATTTCAGAAATGGAAACTAATATGCACACCAATCATTAAGATGTACTTTTGTCATTTTCATGTGAATGATGATCAATTCAATGCAAAAATTTTCTTGCCAACTACCCTTTCAGATCAAGCAGATTCAGACAAGAAAACACAGATTTCGCACAAACAACACACCCTTTTGCAATCAAACAAGAGAAATAAAATAAAAAACGAAAAAGGAAGGAGAAAGAAATTGGATCAAATGACCTTAAAGAACCAAATGCGAAGAGTTACATACTTCTAATGTCCTTCACTAGTGTTCCTGCTAAGTTGGATAGGAGAGAAAAAAGCAAGGGATCGAGTTCAATCTTTCAATAGAAAAAACTCAAAAAATGAGGGAGAAGGGCATAAAATCTGAACAATAAGGTGTTTACTTCTCAGGAGAAATCATCTCAAAGGTCAAAGGAAGCATCATTGAATCGCAAAGCAACTTAGCAAGTGAAGAAACAAGGTTTTTAACCTCAAAAATGCAATTTTTTAAAGGGATTTTGTGAAAACAGGGGCTGGCGATCTGGGGTAAGGTACACCAGGTGTTATAAAGCTCTGTCCAACACTCTAAGGGAGAACTGGCACCCTGCTAACAAGGCAGGGGAGCGTTGGTTCCCAAAAACTCACAAAAATGTCAAAAAAACCCAAAAATTCAATCAAATTGTGACAATCAGGCTGAGTGTGATAGGGTAAAGAGTCAATCAGCAAGTGAAATCAGATAAATGGGGTGAAAAAGGTCTGAAAAAAATCAGGTAAGATAGGGTCTTAGGAGGAAAAATCAAAACTAAAAGTTTCAATTCCATCCCCAGTGGAGTCACTAGTTTCTGTTGTAGGAAAATCTCCTTATGGACAGGTAGATTCCCTCAAAGATCTAGACCCTAAACTCTAAGATAGAAAGTTCTTAACGTGGACACTGACTTCCTTTCAAATCTATACAAACTAATACATGAGAAGGAAGGAGAATAGAAGTACCTCTTTATTAACATTTGTCCCTGCACACTCTGAGTTGAGCTCCAATCTTTCGCTCCTCGACTAGCCCTGTAGAAAAACAAAGTACGACCACTTCCTACTCTATTGATATTAGCTTGAAAATAGATTTATCTATCAATGATAAGTTCATGTAAGATCAGACACGAACTAGAAAGAAACATGTCAAGCGTGTCATATTAATGAAATTAACGACAACAGTACTTACAATCGTAGATGCGAATGCGACGACTTCGTCAAGTACCCTTTGTCTAACCCTTGCTCGAAAGATCCACGACCTCGATGATAGCATATTCACTGATCACTCTCCTTTGGTTGACTATGTGTTTCCTATGAGATCATAGGTTTCATGCTAGCAATTCTTCCCCCTTTTCACCACCATAGAGCCTACTTATATATGTTAGGAGAAGCTTAACCTCTTGAGTTATCTTTAGAATAAGTTGAGGAATCCCCTCCTTAGATCAGGGATCTCCTGATGAAACCAAGAATTCGAATGCAACTGCCTTCTAAACTTGAGAGATCCTCCTCTTTGTTGGATTACTGAGAGGGGGGGTGAATCAGTAATAGAGCAATTTAACCATATAATCCAAGTGTTATATCAATGAAGCATTATTATCCAATAACTGCAAAGTAAATAAGCAA
>JZKD02S1496841.1:115642-138450 GCA_000966675.3 Picea glauca | reverse complement strand
ATAATACGTATTAGATTACATCAATCATCAATCAATCAATCCTTTGACATCAATAAATCACTTGACATCAATCAATTACATCAATCAATCAAACCATTGGCATCAATGGCAACATTATCCAACACTCTTATTCTCCTCAACGGGACAAACACTACCTCAAATTAGATAGCGCTCCCACAAAAGGGGTATCAGGGCACTATAACGATCCCTAAGAGGCTCAAGGGGAGCGCCAATGCTCTAAGGATGGATAACACTCCTTCAGAGAGGTGGTTTGAGGTTATAGCGCTCCCTAGTAGCTTATGGGGAAGCATCAACAATCCTAAGGATGCCATAGGGTAGTGCTCTCCTTCAAAACCCTGTTTTAAGGGATCTTTTCAGGTGATAAGAGTTCCTTGACTTCAATTAACTATTTTCCCTCCTCCAAATAAAGTGTATGAGATATTTAAAGTGCCTCCTTAGTGTCGTTATTATGGAAGTATTCTTGAACAACTTTTGTGACACTTGTGAACAACTTGCAACACTTGCAAAAGTTGTAAGGAACATGCAACACTTACAATAGTTGAGAGGAACATGCGACACTTATCCAGTTGAGTAATATTGACGTGCAATAGTATGCCACTTTGTTTCAGTTATACCTGGGCATTGATCACAAAAATCCTCAGAGATAAAGTACACTCATCTTTGATCTAATTGAAGGATTAATTCATTTGAAAGGATAGCTTTATCACCCATACCCAATATGTAATCCCCACCAACTAGAATTGAATCCCCCGCACCAGGATACCATGCAATCCAATGCAATAGAATATGAATCGATTTTAGTAAATACTTGCATACATGAGAACCCCTTGTCGAAGAAGTCGTGATCATCCTGATCCATTCCACAACCGAGCAAGATCTGAGATACTTATCTATGATAAAACAATGACACATACCTTCTTTCATTAATACTCTCCATAAGTTATTGGTCTCCATAGCCATACTGAAGCTATGGAGATTCCTCAAGCCCCATCCTCCATACAATTTTGGCCAAGCTAGAAGTTTCCACTTATAGAGATGGATTCTTCTTTTATTTCTAGAACCAGACCATAGAAAATTAAACATCAATTGACGTAAATGATTCAGAATCAAAGCTGGAAGATTTGATAAGGCAAGCCAGTAGACTGGTTGACTTTCCGATATTGCTTTAATTAACACAAGGTGACCTCTAGTAGACAACCATTGATTACACCAACGGCTAATGCACTTTTCAAATTTCTCTATGAGCCAATTCCAATCATCAACATTATACATGTCCATCTTTAAAAAGTAACTAAGATACTTAAAACCAGATGGTAAAGAAAGAAAGTTATAATAAAAAACAAGCTTGTAGGAATCCAGAATAGAAGGTTGAATGTTGTAATGTAGAAAATATGTTTTGTGGACATTAATCACCAAACTAGATGCCTCACAAAAGATATTCCGAATTATTTTTATCTCCATCCATTATGATAAAGAGGATTTTGTCATAATAAGAATATCATCGACAAAAATAAGATGGAGGAATTTAATAAACCTTGAAACTTGTATACATGTAATGTTACCTTTTTCTTGGCTATCTTTTAATGCCAGACTCAGTCTTTCCATAAAAAGAATGAAGAGTAGGGGAGACAAAGGGAACCCTTGTCTTAGCCCCCTCCCACTGTTAAAAAAATCGGTAGGCTCTCCATTGATTAAGATAGCATAAGTTGTAGAACTAACACATCCCATGATCCATCTTATCGTCGATAGCACAAATCCACATTGCAAAAGAACCGGTCGAAGGTAATCCCAGCTAACACAGTCATAGGCCTTCTTTAAATATATCTTCATGATTAATGCTTGTAGTTTTTTCTCATGGATACTATGCAGACATTCTTGGGCCATCTTAATGGCATCTATAATTTGAATCCCCTTCAAGAAGCTGAATTGTTCCTCCGACAATACATGTGACAAAATAGGCCTTATCCTTCTTGCAATAATTTTTGATATAATTTTATAACATAAATTGCATAGAGTTATCAAGCGGAAATCCCCAAAGGATGTTGGACCATTGACATTAGGAATTAATGCGATGAAGGTCGAGTTCAAAGATCTCTTTAATTCTCTCGACAGACATGATTCCTCCACAGCCTCCATCAAATGATTAGCCACCAAGTCAAAATAGATGAGAAAAAAACTCAATCGTCTAGCCATCGGGGCCAGAACTCTTATCCTTAGTGAAACCCTTAAGAAATTCTTTAATTTTCTCTATAGTACATGGGCTCTCAAGAGAAATAACCTCCTCTTTAGAAACAAACCTTTGATATAGACGAACATTTGCTATATGTTCTTCATTGATAATATGATCTAATTATTTAAAAAAATTGCTAAAGTGCCTGACTGCTTCACTCTTTATAGCCTCCTACCCTTTCTGAACCCGATTCAATTCATTCGTGACCTCCCACAGGTTTTTTTATCGTGTCTGAAGCTGGCATAGTGGTGAAAATATGTCATATTTTGGTCACAACTCTTGATCCATGTAGCCCTAATCTTTTGACGTTAGCATTTCTCTTATGCTAACAACAACTTGTTCCTTTTCAATTCCAAATATTTGATTTGAGAACCCCTATCAACTGAAATATCATGAACTTTATTGTGTGAGGGCAAATCCAGAATTTCCTCTTCTATGGAAACAATTAAACATTATCCATCAAATTTTCTTTTTTTTATCCATTCCTTTACTCGATACTTGAGGGACTTCAATTTCATAATCAATCTATGTTGTGGCCCTGCCAATGTAGAAATTTATTGGTTATTCCAAAATTCTTGAACCAATCAGCCAAAGGATACTTGTTTCATAAAATCTAGATTGAATTTGAAGGGGTAAGCAACTATATTAAAGCCGAAATCCAAATGAAAAAAGATTGGCGCGTGGTCTGAAATATAAAGAAATTCTACCCAGGAATGGAATCTGACAGAGTCAACAAGGAGAGAGTCGGAAACACAATCTCTGTCCAATCATTTTTGAATATACTTCACACCACTATGACCATTTCAACAAGTGGGCATGACTTCCGAAGGTTTAATGTCAACCAAGTGATTCTTTGCTAAAAGATTTTTGAAAAAAGATGCTAAGGAATCCGACAAAGCCATCGTCCACCATACTTTCATCAGTCCCAAGGAGAAGTTCAGATCCCCAACCAGGATCAAATTAGGCTGAGCTAATAGCCTCGAAACATCCACCCAATACCAAAATTGCCTTCTCTCTGAACACAGGCCATAAACATTAATAAAGGTGAAACTCCTTTTAGCCAGGATGAATGTACCTATCAGTAATAGTCCATCGTCACAAATAAAAGGATTTATATAAAAAAAAGTCGATTCCCATGCAGCAATGAGTCCTTCAGACTTCCCAATAGCACTGACTGCACAATTCATCCATGACGGACACAAAGAATTTGTAGTGTCCCCAAGGTCGAGCCCCGTTGTAAACCATGTTCTGAAATGAATTGTAATTATGTTTTATAGGTTGGTGAGACAAGTTTTTATAAGCTGGAGGCTTATGTGTTGTTAGGCCAGGGAACCTAAGTGTTTAAGACCAAGAGCTTGTTGTTGTATATGTAATCATGAAGAACAATTAATAAAATATAAACATCGCCATGTGCAGACCGACCACGATGAATGAGTGAAGGGGGACTAAGCATCCATAGAGTGGGCAAGGAATTAGGGGTTGGAAGGTGGGAAAAGGGGCTAAGGGTTGAGCCTAGGGGTTAAGCCTAGGGGGCTTAAGCCTGGGAATAATATTTTAATATTATCCCAAAAGACATGTGCATTTTATGTTTTATCCTAAGTCTCTGGCAAGGGGAGAACATACAAGGGAGATGCGTGATGGTGGAATGCATGTAGTTTCATGGGTGACAAGTGTCAACCCTGACGCATGCGAATAAAATTGCCAGGGTGAGCCATGAGAAGGGCTTCTCCTCCATTCTACCCGATTTTCTAAATGCGTACAAAGCCCTAGATAGTACTACCAACCCGACTCCTGCAGAGAACCTTTGTGCATCCCTGTGATTCTAAGAGTCTGTGTCTGGATCTAAGAAAACCGGTGTGTATATTCCCTGAATGAGAAGCCTGTGTGGATTTCAAAAAAGAGTTTGTGTTTGTTCTGGAAAGTTGGTATACCCCTTCTCTGTTCTAAACCGGGTAGTCTAAATCGAACCCTACGTGGACGACTCATCATGCATCCCTGAGAATCCAGAGTGTGAGTCTATTATGTGTTGCCAAATTAAGAAAACAGAAGTGTATCATCCCTGCTAAGCCTGGTTATACTATTGCACCAGTCTGAAGCTGCCCTGGGGTGTTCGTGTTTTTATTCCCATGGATTGTGATGGACGTGTAGTGTTTCATCCTGTGTGCCTTGTTGGCCAGTTTGTACAACACTCTCTCTAGGTGAGAGAGGTGTTTGAAGATTGGAAGAATAGGTTGTTGGACCTGTGAGCGACTCCCTCCAGGTGAGAGAGTGCACAGAGAAAGGAGAGAACTCCTTGAAGGAACCTTGTAGCTTCCATGGAGCCCGGAGACTTCTGGTTCGGCCTGTTCCTGTAACCCAAGGAAAGGCAGATTAGCAGCTGAAGGACTGTCCAGGTGATAGAGAAGGTGTATACTCCTAGGGTGGAACCAGCATGTGGGGAATCAGGGTCTGTGGGCAGTGAGCATGGGAGGTTCCTTGGAGAGAATCCATTCCTTGTGTTTGTGTGTTGTTTTCCCTATAACCTCAGCCTAGCCTAGGATTCCTTGTCTTGGGGTGGAGCTTAGTCCCAGCTCGGGGGTGATCCACTGCTGAGCTGATGAGCAGTGTGATCTAAGGCTAGGAGGTTTGTGGAAGGCCTGCACTTGGTTGGTGGATTCTACCACTGTTAAAAGATAAGTATTTGATTATGTTTTAGTCATGTTTTGCATGACTCTAATGCTTATGTTATCATGATTTCCACTGTGTATATGAATTGGTATGAAATTCTATTGATTGTTAATCATGTCAGTAACTCATATGAATACTCTGTGTAGAATGTGTCTATTTGTTTAAATGCATGGGATTTATAATACCTGTATGAGTTATGTACAAAGTGGTGTTATAGTATTGTTTTAATAGCATTTAAACCTTGGTAGCCAGAAAAAGTGCGCTACAGAATTCATGAAAAATCTTTCCTTATCATCTGCAACTAAAGTCTCCTGAAGGAAAAGTATACTCAGATTATTTAGTTTCATCAATCTGCTCAAAGAAGGAAATTTAAAGGGGCCTCCCACCCCTCTAATGTTCAGGGAGATGAGGATCATAAATTAGCCCTAGCCAGGGATTTCATACCTCTAAGTGCCCCCGAGTCTAATGTAGTATTAGCTTGTTGTTCCATGACTAAAGGGAAATAAACTTATTTCTTCCTAGAATTGTGCATCTTGATCAGGGATATTTATTGTCCCAATCCCCTCGACCACCCCAGAGTATTACACTGACCATTATCCCCCAATGGTTGATCAGGGTCCCTAGCAACATGGGATACACTTACTTGCGCTTCTAAACCCCAATAGAATGTTAGGGGTGTAGTAAGTAGAGAAGTCTTTTCGACCATGTGCTGAGACATGGAAGCTACTTTCGAAGATTAGACAAACACAGGTTGTGTCAAGGTCAAAGAATATTTCATAGAAGTAGTCACTAAGTAAGGGGTAGAAGAAACATTGGGGGGATCAAGGTGTGTATCATTTAATGAGGGAGAGGCTAAGAAGCCCTAACCTTATAAAATGTCTTGGCCAGTCTGTACCCCTGGAAGTAAAATCTCCCCAGTAACCATTGAAGGGTAGTCATTCATAAAATAAGTAACCAAGAAATCCCATTCCCATAATGCCAATTTCAGAAAAAAATTTGAACAATAGGATTTAAGGTTACCTAGAAAAGAGTTATTGTCCATAGTTGGGTCATCATCCAAGAAACCTGTCACCCCATCACCCTGTGCATCTATTGAATCCTCCGACATATATTCAAAAGGAGTTTTTTTATCTAAGAGGTCATCAAAAGAGTAAGCACCTACCCCGAGAGTACAATCTTTGCGCAGGTGTCCTATCCTTCTACAATTTAGGCACCGAAAAGGCATGCCTTGATAGTCTAAATTTTGTATAACAACCTGGCCATGCCACTCAATCTCAATACTATCCATAATTCTTGTGTGCAAGTCTAGTTCTACAAGAATGTGAGCCATGCTCTTATCTTCTGACCGTAAACCCACTTCATCCATATTTAAAAATATCCCTAAAATATTAACTATAGCCGATAGAGTAGTTTTATTCCAGAGATTGAGTGATAGCCCAGGTATAAGTATCCACACAAGTCTGTAGCTAAATTAATCCTTATATGGATCAAACCCTGTCCTCCACCACTTCAACATCAAACTTCCCCTTTCAATATCCCAAGAACCTCCTCTAATGAGCTCAATGTCCTCGAGGCTCTTAAAAATCAAATCAAACCAACCGTAGGGAAGCATGGAAAATTTAGGAGAATACTCGACAATGGGAACCCATGCCTTCTTCATCCATTCCCCAAGGGTGATGGTCGACCTTGTCTTGTTTCCAATTTTTCCAACAAGAGCACACAAAGATAACCTAAAAGTTTCCTCTAAACCGACATCCATATGTATCACCAGGAATCTACGTGACCTTTTTGGTTTCCAGGATCTGACTGTTCTCTTATGGTTGTTATCTTTCACATGGAGTTCCTCTCTCGGTGCTCCTATCCCTCCCTTATCCAACCGCTTGGAGAAAATTTCAGGTTGTATAACATTACCCGTCTGAGCCACACCGAAACATTTACTAGCCTTTACTTCATTCCCCTGCTTCTCCACACTACTAAGTCCTGGTTGTTTTGAACTAGAGAGATGGTTACCCAGAGGGACTAACAACAATGGCTTGGGAGGTAGACTGCTAGTCGATAATGACGCAGAAGTGTTATTTGGTTGTCGTAAAATCACATTTAAAACTCCACCACCCTTATTTAAGTGGAATAACTCATCCACAGTCTGAAAGAGATCTTCCTGATCCCAACCCTCCTCGTCCAAGGTTCCCACCATATCAATAGTCTATGTTATCCAATCCTAACAAATGTCTTCAGTGCTTTACTCTTCCACTCACCTTGCACATGGTAGGACCAATAATTGTACTTATCCCTAACATTCATAATTTTTTGAATTTGATAATCACGCAAGGTTTCATAAAGCTTGGACTAGAAGTCTTATTGTTCAAATTTTTAAAAGTAGTGACAAAAATAACCCATCAAACTATAGGGCCATCATCACTATCCCTCTTTTATTCGAGTGTTGGAACTATTATTCAAAAGAGGATTATCGTATGGTTATAAAATAATGGAGAAAGAGATCGATATGAAGTCAATTTTAGAAGCTATCATTTGATCTTGGACCACATTAAATAGTTTTAGGGTTATTGTAGATGAATGATGGGATAATAAATATTGTTCCCCTTGGTTTTTCTTAACTTTAAGAAATTAGTTGTAATATAGGGGTAAGGAAATATTTTCCCTTGTTCCTTACCCTTTTTCAAATCTATATTGATAATTTAGAGGGATTTTAGGAAGAAACAATTTATGTTGATAACATCTTAGGTAAGATATGCATAACTCGTTCTTTTTATGATAATGCTATTGTTCTTTTTGTAAGAAACTCTTGTTATCTTTTAAAGAAAAACATATTTTTCAAATATTTTTGTCTAAGCAGTGCTATGTAGGTGAATACTAATAAGGGTAAGGTTACAATCATTAAATCCAAGAAAATCATTTACCATAATTTGATTTACAACAACATTAACTTAGAGGAAGTTAATTCATACAACTATCTTGGATTTGACTTTAATCACAAGTTCATATGGGACAATAACATTGTGAAAATGATCAATGAAAAGTGGAAATCCTATTTTAATTTTGAGAATAATTGTAAAGAAGAGTATTTTTTGTTCTAGGGAAAAATAATGTCCTCCTTGATACGCTTGATATTTAATTTTACTTTAGGGCTCTGAAGTTTTAGGTTGAAACATTTCTAGAGAATTGGAGGAAAATTGAGTAAATCCAAAGCTTATGTATAGTTTAAAAGTGTAAAATCAAGAACAATAATCCTTGTTGCATTATCATATTAGACATTTTTCTTTCACCCATTGACATTAAGGCTATGATTAGGTACATATGTATTTAATTATAAGATAACTAAAATAAATTATAAAGGTCTTCCTCGTACATTGTAGGTTCACCCAGTGAACCTATGACACAGAACATGTAAGGGTCTTACCCTAACATCCCTACCTCGAGGTACTTAAGAGCTAGTAAATTAATGTATTAAGATAACTTATTTTAGTAAGGTCCATGTTGGAGTGGCCCATTCGACTAGTCTAAGTAAGGCCCATGTTGGAGGGGCTGAATAGAATTGGCCATGTAGTCAACTAATGCAATAGAGTAACTCAACTAAAGATGTATTCAAGTAGGTAGTTGAGTTGTTCGACCAATTGAGGTAGTTATGACATTTACAACTAGATTCATTAATGTAATGTATAAAGAGATAAAGATCAACAATGTAAAAGAGGTTGAATTGTTTACCCTATATTAATAAAGACCACTTTTTTTTGTTAATAGAACTACGTTGTATCTTCATCTCCTCCTTCTTTGTATGCATTCATGTATATTACTCGTTTTTATCTTATGGTTGAATGGATGCATTACTCATAACCATTTTTTTTATTTTAATACCACATGGCATATCATTGGTTTTGTTGTAGGTAGTTCATGTTCCAAGAATTTTAGAATAATTTCCTGCATGCATGGAAATATGCTAAGTGAATAAGATTTTTGCAAGCAGTAGCACAAAATATTGGAGAAAATATTAGGATATTTAGATACTTAGGAGTTAGTTAATATAAACTTGATCTAATGTGTCTTTAAGTAAAATGTGTTTCCTTAGTGTTTTTCCTTAGTATACTTTTGTAATTATGTAATCCAATGTTCTTGATACGTTCTATACATTAAGTTATTCAATGTTTCATATTCTCATCAATACTAACAATTATATATATCCATGCCTTAACACTATATTGGTCCATGAAATGTATGTAAATATCATGGAATATCATCTATTGATGATCAGTTGTGAGAAAATAATATGTAAAAAAAAATCCATTTGCATTAATATATTGACTCAAGTGGTGACATTGGATGGGGCCATGGTCTCATTCCATATTTGAGGGTTTTAATAATGTAATAAATTGGTGTACTAATATTTGATCGACTTTTGTGAGAAACTTTTGAAGGTGTTCAACCTATGTGAAAATACCATGTTTGTCGAATATGGTGTCAAATCCCATATGAAGATCCTCTCCTATTATTTATTGAGATCCTAAACCTATGATGTTGCATGCACCAACGAAAGTTTGGATTACTCTATTTCTATATGTATCTCTAAGATGAGCAAGCTTGATCTAGATTGGATCATTGTAATATTTTACATCTATCTCGATACTTTTAGAATGGAAAAAATTGGGAGAATCATCTTGGATGGTCATTTTAATTTTAGGTCCCAGTTTGGAAAATTAGGGTTTGAAGCATTTCAGAGGAATTTTGAGGCATCAAATGGAATTTTTTGGGATCAAATCTTTCCTAGAATTATGTTCGACCCCTTGAGGATATTCTACATATTGATACCTTTCCAACGATGCATAAATCCTATCAGTCCGAGCTTGTATGTAAAACGTATGCCTCTTGTATGTTCATCTATTGTGTTGACGATCATGGTATAAGTAGATGTCATGTTAACCCCCATTACTCATGAATATGGGGCTAGACACATATGTAATTTCAATAATATTTTGGAAGGTTCAAATCCTTATCACAATTGAAGTTTGAGGAAGTCAAAACCCTACCCCAATATGTCTGTCAGGAATTTTCAAATACCACCCCACTACGAGGAGAAGGGGTTCCATTCTTTATCATTATGTTGTTCCATAGTTGAGAAAATCACCCAAGAGTGGTATTTTGAGAATGTAACAGAGGAGGAGATATTTTGTAGAAACTATACATGACATTGAGTTAAAGGTAACTTCATAGAGAGTGCCTCTTTCTTTGTAATTGCATTTGAAGAGAAGAGAGTAGAGTGGCCTCACCTTTATGTAGGTTTTCTCACATATTGAATTCTATAGGTTATATATTATTTTTATTTATGGATTGTCTGTGAGCATCTATTTATTTTCTCTATTTTTCACATTTAATTTATTTCATACATTTTAAGTAGAAAACTAGTAATTAAATAATCTGCGATCTGAAGAAATTAATCTTCATAGTAAATATTTTAATATTTTACTAGATATATTTTGATGAACTATCTAGTGGAATATATGTGACAATTTATAGATCAAATTTGTTCCACTACATTTTGGGAACTTCTTCAATAAACATTTTTCATTTCACTCGAAAAAGTTTTTGTTTTCCCAAGACAGAATCATTTTATTTATATCCGTAGGTGTAAAGTCTCATTAACATTTTTATTTTATTTTTACATGGGTGACCATAAGCTAATGATGGTCTCTCATGACACATAAGTGGAAATGAAAACCTCAAAAAACAACAATCTATTAACTTCGAGGTATTATTCAAGGTACTTTTTCAATGAATTTAAACATGGTGTAAGAAGATGAAACATAGGAAATTGAATTAGATTTCCAAATATACAACTTGTATTCATAGAAATTGTGAATAACTATCTCAAATGAGTTTTTTTAACAATAGTATCTTATTTTTTCAAATTTGTTTTTTTCTCTACCTCCTCTCTATAAGGTATATGATTTTGTTTGTGCATGTGCTGAGTACCTTAGTAATGTAGTTTCATTCAAAAAAATTATATACTTGTAGAGAACGAGTTTTTCTTGTGTTGTGTATTTTTTGGAAATTTATAATATTAATTTTATAGTTTTTTTAAATTATGAAGCTCAACATATCGTTGAAATTACAACATGTTTTGTTCATGCAGGCTAAGAGGGTCTTAACATGACCAAAACAACCTTTTTTTTTAGATCTTAGGTATCAGTCACCTCTAGTGTTGCGTATAAATCATCCAAGAAATGGTTAATCCGATAAAAAATTATAGCAGAAATAAGAGAGGTATGTATTCTAGGATTTTTATATATGCGAACAAAAAAATAGTAAACAATATTAATTATATATATATATATATATATATATATATATATGGAATTTGAATAGCCAAATCCATCTATTTCTGTAGTTCCATCAACAACTTAATTCTTTATCCTATACAAAAATAACGTCAAAGGAAAATATATATAGAGGTATTCCAAAAAATGGAGGTTTTTATCAATTTGTAGACCAAACCACTAGGATTTCCACCTTGAAGCTAAATTTGAGCCAACCAAGTTAGCATACGTGTTTTCAATCCTGGCCAAAAAAAATGAATTCAAAAGAACACACACACATTCTTAAGAGAGAACACATGCTCTAGGAATGCACATATGGTTCATAATAGTGTGCACACAGTATAGGATTGTGCATGCATTCCTAAGACAACGAACACAATCTTATAAATTATTTGATTGTTGTGATTAACATGTCCCTCCCTCTCTCTCTCTCTCTCCTATATCTCCCCCCCCTCTCTGTATCTCTCTCACTCTCCCTTTCTACCCCCCATGTCTGTCTCCCTCTCTCTCCCTTACACTCCTATACATGGTAAGAACTAGACATGGAAATACATATACATCACAAGGAATGGAAAGACCTAAACCTATACATTTCCTTGACATACCTCAAACTCTCACACCCTCCCCGTCTCTATCCCCGATCTTCCTCTCTCTATCTCTCTATGTATGCCCCTTTGTCCCTCCCTCCCATATTACACCCCCCTCTCTCTTCCACCTTAGTCCCAACCTTTCTCTCTCTCCTCTTTGTTAGTATCTGTCTCACTCCCTATGTTCCCCTCTTTCTCTCTATATCCCCCCTTTATATTTCCCTTTGTTTTCTGCCATTCCTATAACTCTCTCTTTAATCCCTATTTTATGTCTCCCTCTCTACTTTCCTTCATCTCTCTATCCCTCTCTCCACTCTCTCTCTTTATCTCCCTCTCCCTCCCTCTAATTCTCTCTCTCTACCCCTCCTCTTTTTCTTTCTCTCTCCCCCTCTCACAATCTCACACACGCTCTCTCTCCCCCACTCCTCGCTCTCTATCTCCCCCTCCCTCTTGTTATATCTCCTCTATATCTCCTACATATACCCCTCTTTACTACATTTACCTCTCTCTCTACCCCCTCTCTATATTCCTCTCTCTCCCTCTCACACTCTCACACACTCTCTCTACAACCCTTATATGCTTTTCTCTCTCTCTCTCCCACACTCTCACACACACACTTTATTTCCCCCCTCCATGTAGCCCTAATCATAGTAAGACAAAACATATTCCTATTAAATACCATTTTTTTAGACATGTTACTAATGAAGTTGGAGTGGCTCTAGAAAAAGTCCATACAAAATAAAATTTTGCAGACTTGTTCACGAAACCAATATTGTTAGAGAAGTTGTGGTGGTGTTTGGTGTTTGTTATGATTTTGCAGTTAGTTAAACAAAATCCACTAAAAATATTATATAGACATGCATAACTGATCAGTTTGTGTAACTATTTGATCAATTTTTGTAACTATTTGATAGATACCATATATCTATGTATGCCCGTAGAGGAAAATGGACAATGTGGTATGGGTGTGAGGAAATCGTTGTAAGTATGTTCTGGTTGTTGTTATTCTCCCTTGAACAATAAGAATATCTATTATCATTGACCCACAAATTTTTCCCTTCTAAATGGTTTTACCACATAAATCATTGTGTTCAATTATTAAGAACCAAATATCAATATAGCATAGAAAAACCTTAGAATAAGTACTCCACGCCTTTAAAAAGAGATAATTTAAGGTGATAAGCCTCTTCGAGGGGGAAACCTCCTTATACCCCACATAAATTTCCAAATACAAGATGATTCCAAATGAAAATGTCTCCTTGGTATATATAGGAGACTAGGAGGTACAATTACAAGTAATGGACTAAAGCCGACATAAATAAAATAACATTACTAATGTAATACGCCCCAATTAAGGGGTAATGAGCCAATATTTATGGCTTAACATGCAACTCCCCTTGAGACACGTGTTGTCTGCAAATCTTGAGTAGCTTTGGATGCTTTTGTATAAAGGACTCATCTTCCCAAGTGGAATCTTCAGCCGGTAGTTTCCTCCATTTAACAAGATACTCTAAAATGTATATATTCCTTTCTTGAGAGTGCATATGCAACAACATTTTTCTTCTCTTTTTCATAGATGATTTCAAAATCATATAACCCAATATCTTGGTCACCCATTTTTGTTGTTCTTCTAAAGATAGTCTTTGTTTCAAGAAGTATTTAAGACTATCATGATCTGTTTTGACCTTGAAGTGCCTTGTTAGGGTCCTAACCCACACATAGGTAGAACAATATATTCAGATGTAATGGAGATCAATATTAATAAGGACTTGCAATAAAATAGAATAAGTCGGATGTAAGAAGACCTAATAGAAGCTTCTGCTTCTAGAAGGATGTTCCTCTAGATGCTTCTTTTGATAGACATATTTAGTATAAATAGGAGTCGAGGGTATGAGAACCCTAGCTTGGATATTATTTTAATAGAGCTCTGCTGAACTATAGTTTTCCCCCTCAAGGAGGCCCGTGAACATTGCTTTCAGAATCAAAGCGTTATTTTTTTCATTATTCTTATATCATTCCAGTGCTATTGTGGTGAATGTTTTGGTTATATTGTTGTTATTCTACCCTTTCTAGCATTTTATTTATGTTCTGCATACTTTTTATATCTGGTATATTACATGCCTACCTATTAGGTAAGAATTCCATTTATTCAATGCATGTAGTATTGCCATCATTTCCTTCTCATAAATGGGTTTGTGTAAGTCCTTTCCCTTGAGTGGTCGACTTTCAAAATCCAGGGGCCTTCCTTCTTGCATTAGGGCATCACTAATTCCATTTTTCGAGGAATCACATTCCATAATATAAGTTTTTGTGAAGTCTAGAGTGGTCAAGACAGGTTCTTTGCACATCACCTCTTTAAGTTGTTCAAAATCTTTAGTTTCCTCTGGAGTCCATGAAAATGAATCCTTCTTAGTTAGTGTCGTTAAAGGTGCTGCTATTCTTCCATAGTGTCAAACAAACTTGCGGTAGTAACTTGTCAAACCCAAAAATCCTCTAAGATTCTTCAATGTTTTGGGAATCGACTAGTCCATCATGGTCTTAATATTGTTAAGATCTACCTTAAAACCTTCATGAGATACAATATGAACCAAATACTCTACCTCATTCACCCCAAAGAAACATTTGGATGGTTTGACATATAGTTGTTTCTCCATTAGTAGATGTAGCACTGTGTCAACATGTCGCACATGATCCTCCCAAGACTTGCTATAGATTAGTATATCATCAAAAAATACTAACACAAATTTTCGAAGGAAGGGCTTGAAAATTGAATTCATCAACCCTTGGAATGTGGAAGGTGCATTTGTAATGCCAAAAGGCATGACCAATAATTCATAATGGCCTTCATGAGTTTTGAATGTTGTTTTTGGGATATCTTCTTCCTTCACTCTAATCCGATGATACCCTGAACGGAGATCCAACTTTGTGAAATAAATTGCTCCATGTAGTTCATCTAACAATTCATCAATGACGGGAATGGGAAAATTATCTTTAATAGTGATATTGTTGAGCTCTCTATAATCTAAGCACATACACCATGAGCCATTTTTCTTGAATACCATTACCACTGGTGAAGAGTAAGAACTTTGGCTAGGTCTAATAATGCCAACCTCTAAAATTTCTTCAACCATGCACTCGATTTCACTATTTTGAGCATACGGGTGTCTGTATGGCCTGATCTTACGAGGTACACTCCCAGGAATTAGGCGAATATCATGATCATGATTTTGAGTGGGTGGAAGACCTTTGGGAATATCTTCAAATACTTTGGAATGCTTACCAATGATCCCTTGGAGATCTAGGGGAATAGACGGCTTAGATGTTTGAACATCTAGTGAGCATAGTTGCGCAATTACACCATGGTGCCCATTTTTCACTAATTTTTTCATGCCATTGGAGAATATCAACTTATTGAGTTTCCCTGTGATACCTCTTAACTCAATTTATTTTCCTTCCAGTAAAAATTTCATGAAAAGTTCTTCAAACTTAAAAGCCAGTGTTCCTAATGATTGTAACCATTGGATTCCTAGTACGACATCAACACCACCCATGGGTATTAGAATCATTGGTCTATTCATTACATATTCCCCCATAGTAAGATAGATATTATTTCATTTTCCTGAGAAATTGATAGTTCCTCCATCTGCAATCATTACTTCAAACTCTGTTGCTAGATATACAAACAAATTGAGAGCTTTGGCTAATTTATAGTGAATGAAATTATGAGTACTACCAAAATAAATTAGGACTATCACCTTTTTCGTTTTTATATATCCTTCGATCTTGAGGGTTTGAGGAGTGCTAATTCTAGCCAATACATTACATGATATCGTGGGGGTCAACTCTTCAAAAGAAATCGCGTCTACATTTTCATATTGAGATGGTTCTTGTTCTTGTTCTTGTTCTTCCTCCTTTTCACAATCTATGTAGAATAACTTCTTAATGTACTTGTTGTCACAATTAAAGAATAAAACTTTTGCTTTTGTTTCCTCCAATTGTTGATGTGTCAACCTGGTAGGTTGAGGTGTTTTAAAACAAGGAACATTATTCTCTCGATATATGTTAGGAGTGGTCCTTCTAGTATTCATAGCCATACTTTTACTTTCAATGCTTCTTTCCACCCTAAATGAATTCTCCAATGATTTGGGTTCCCAAAGACGAACCTCATGTTGAATGTTGTCCCTTAAAGTTCCTATGAATACATCAATCAAGTGCTCATCTGGAATATTTGTTACCTTTATATTCAATCTTTGGAAGTTCTCAATGTGCTCTGTAACTGAACCCTTTTGCTTGAGATTTATCAATTAGCTAAAGAAGATATTTCTCCTTGTATCCTCATAGTGTGCTATCATTTCTTCCTTGAAAATTGTCCAAGTGACGAGTGATTTGTGAGAACAAAGCCATCGATACCACACAAATAGATTGTGTTTTAAATATAAAGAAGCAATCTGTACCTTTTGTGTATGTGGCACATTATCTAGATCAAAGAGTTGCTCCATCTGAAGTATCCATGTGATTGGGTCTTTGCCATCAAACTTCCTCATATAGATCTTAGGAAAGTGGTTGGTCTTCAACCCAAAGTTAGAGTTTCTTCATTCTTGATTCATATTTCTTATATCCTTATCATGAATTTCATGGGATACATTTTCACTTTCAGGTGTCCTCTATATTAGTAAATTTTTCAATTCTTCTATGATATCCCCTTTTAAATCATACATATTAGCTTTTATTTCCTCCAGCTTAGCTTTCGTTGAATCCCTCATCTCTTCTAGTTCATGTTTTGTTACTGTCTTCTTTTGTAAATCATTTATGTCCCTATGCATTTCTTCACCTTCATCAAGAGTCCAAGTAGGACTGTGTGGAGGCTTATTTAGTGTAGAAGTTCCATTTTTTGGTGGCATGTTGCCAAAGTATCACTTTAAACCTTGATTTTGAGGTGGTTTTGCTAGATAATATTCTTTTTATTGTATATCCAAAATTTTGGCCTTTCTAGGTATGAAATTTTATTTTTTGTAGTTCTCTGATATTTCTTCTCTACAATGCCATATGTCTAATCAAAATTGGATTTTCCAAGTGGAATTTATGGTAACTTCCTCACAAATTGCTTATTTTTGGCCTTTCCAGGAGATCTCACTTGTATCGCATGCCCCGCACAAAATAATTGATATAGAATTTTTAAAATCGTACCAAAAATACTACGGACTGTCCACTATCCAATGAAACCTGTCTTACTCAATTTGGATACTCTAGGAATAAGTTATGATTGTTTTACCCAAAACACCTGCTTGAGACTAGTCAATAGGACTACTTAGATACTCTATCTTCCACAAGGTGTATCTAAAAATGTAGGAGACCTAGAAGATGAATTTTTTACCAAAGATACCTTACTAATTTTTGTGAATAGCCTCCGTATTTCAGGGTCTGAAACATCATAGAAACAATTTTATAGCAAAAATTCTACAATGACTCAATTCAGGATGATTCTAGAACCCTATCTTACACAGGATGTATCTCCGAAAGAATAATGCCTCAGGAGATGAAAGTTCAACCAAATGTACCTTGATCCATCTACTAAATATCCTCCAATTAATTCTTTGTGAAACATTGTAGAAACTAAGTTATAGATAAAATTCCATGGTGTATCAGATGTAGCAATGAAACCCGAAGACCTTGAGCTATGATACCATATGTTAAGAACCAAATATCAATATAGCATAGAAAAACCTCAGAATAAGTAATCAATGCCTTTAAAAAGAGATAACTTCATGTAATAAGCCTCTTCGAGGGGGAAACCTCCTTATACCCCACATAAATATATAAATACAAAATGATTCCATATTAAAATGTCTCCTTGGTATATATAGGAGACTAGGAGGTATAAT
The DNA here is from genome assembly GCA_000966675.3 of Picea glauca. NCBI lineage: Eukaryota > Viridiplantae > Streptophyta > Pinopsida > Pinales > Pinaceae > Picea > Picea glauca. The sequence goes on along the minus strand of JZKD02S1496841.1, from coordinate 120,737 downwards.
TACAACTAATGGGCTAAAGCCAACATAAATAAAATAACATTACTAATGTAATATTCCCCAATTAAGGGGTAACGAGCCACTATTTAGGGTTTAACATCAATTGTCTATTGTTTCTTATTATCTTGCCATTAATATGTGTCTCTTTATTGTTTCTCTATACAACAACGCCTTAAGAGAAATATATGGCATACTGAATGACTCCTAGAAGTCAACATTTTCTGGTGGATCCTCGCTCAAGGGAAACTGCTTTTAGTAAAAAAAAATGGTTAAACACGGTATTCAAGGGCCATATTGGTGAATGATATGCAAAAAGAATATGGAATTCTCCCAAAAAATATTTATGAACAATGAATATATGACCCAAGTTTTGGAAATGACGTTGGCTAAACATTCTACCTTTTGGATTTTTTTGGTCGGAATCCGACGATGTAAACTTGGACAAAATCACTATTTTTTGTTGTTTAAATTGCATTTCTGAATTCATAAATGGATTCAACATGATGTGATGAAAACCCTCTACTCTCCAAAGGGTTGCATGACCTCCCAATCTTAGGATCTTCAAGAAAATATCGGATTTGAAGTAGCTCCTTGATTTCCTGCTAGAACCTCTAAGAAACAATCCACATGTCTTTTTATGAAAACTCTGCTTGCGCAGAAAATAACTAGGTTCAAGCCTCCTCCATGTGCCCACTGGTTGTGACCACGCATCTATCCAAAAGGTGTTTTATGATTTCACATACTGGATGTTTTGATATGAGTCACGCTCGACTCTCTGTATCCCCAAAATATGAAATAAGAGCTTAGCATGGCCTAGATGCTCTCTTAACTTCCACCGGCATGACCTTCAACTATGACCTGGGGCCCAGCTTCCGAGTGATACTAGACTTTACCCTTCATGAACTTCGAGGATTATCTCTCCTCCCTTCTCCCGAGGTCCAAACTCTGGAAATTTCACCTGGATCAGATCAGCCGCTCCTGACACTCCCAGATTGGATGATCCAGATCAAGTCGCGAGTTCACATTTCGCGAGTTCTCACAACTCTACCCTTTGAATTTTCCAGTTTGAAATTCAGAAAAATGTTGATCCAACACCGTATCCAACGGTCCACAATCCTTCCTAATCTGACGATCCAGATCCTTTTCCTCGAATCAGGACTTCACGTTTCGGGACTTTTGAAAGTAGCTTCCTCCATGCTCCATATTCTCGATTTCTGATTTTCCGAAATCTCCTTCCCAAGAAGGAAATCAATGGTTCGATCTTCCATGAGATCGACGACTCTCTATCTCTCCTGAGATTTCGAGTGTTTAAATGAATCTTGGTCGTATCCTCCTCCCAGTTTTACTAGATTTGACGGCATGCGACTATCGACGCTTGTCCCTCCAAGGGTCTCTACCATCCATCCATACTCTCAATGACACTTTGCCAAATAATCTTGGCATCAAGACTTATGAGCTTTAATTCCTCCCTGACTTGAAGGATTTTGAATGTTTCGAAGGCTTCGACAATGTTTTCCCTCCTGAGCTTCTGTCAATGAGATTTGACTTCACCTTGGTGCTCGCTTGCGGTCTGCGTGAAAACTTGCACTACTCCTTCTGAGCTTCTCAAACTTGAAACAAGTATTCTCTACTTACACTCCTTGTTCTTGACCAGACTTCAACTGGTTGTCTTTCAACACTTCGTTTGAGTTTTGGCTTGGTGCACTCCTTGCACTCGCTCGATACCCACCTGGCTTAGCTCTTATAGAATCCTCAACATTTTTGTTCTCTCTATGCCTTCCTCTGCCCAGTCTTTCCTCAAAGTTATTCAACAATTTGGAGGATCCTTTCTTGAGTTTATAATTCTTTTGGTGTTCTCTCCTGGCACGTTCTTCCTGAACTCAAACTAGAATTCAGATGTGTACTCTTTTCACTGGATCACAAAGCTTCAAGATTCTGTTGTGCACTCCCTACATGGCCTAAAGAACCCAAAAATAACTCAACAACTCTCAAACCTTTAAGAATCCTATCTTAATCTTACAATTGAAAGTTAACATATACATCTAAAGCATATGTTGACATACAGATATCATTCAAAGAACAGAAATAACATAAATAGACATCATATGTAGGAAAAACTTCTTTTCTTCATATTAAGATCAATGTTTGTTTACAAATGTGTACAAGACTGGACTATCACAGAGTCTTAGTTCTTTTCTTCCTCTCACTAATCTATCGCTATTGTAGCCTCTCATTTTCTAACTCTCTCTTTCTTTTTACAAGAAAGCTCTTCGAGCTTATCCTCTCCACTGCCTAAATGCTATGACCATCTAAGTTAAGACACCTTATCCTATAACTCATTACAAAGAACGCAGATCTAGACCTGTATCAGATCTAGACATGCTTATAGTCGGTCATTTAGATGAATCCATCCACACCTGTCTAAAGGCATGGCTTTGGATGTTTATCAACCTTACTCATAAATTTACATAATTTAATGTTTCAAATTCTGGAAATGAGGGGGTCGGTGCCTCTCCTTATCTTCATATGTGTGTTGATGTGTAGATTTGTTGGTGCATCTATCGAGGTGGAAAGATTCTCCTGCATCATGATGAAAAACCCCTGGGGCACTCGAATTATACAAAATTAGCCACTCAAATCTACATATCCAACCATTCATCACCAGATTTTGGGAAAAATCAAATCGAAAAAATTGTCGGAAAACCTCCAAAAGGTAGAACGTTTAGACTACTTCCTTGGAAATCACCTTATCAAGGCATCTATCATTGATTTCAACATCCCTTTAATTCGTACAGTCTCTTTGCCAAGTGGGAATCTCCTTACAACGAGATTTTTAAAACCAAATTAGCATTCAAACGAGTTGGAAATGGTCTTTGAAGATTCATATTCTGGAAAATTAGGTCTTTTCCAAGTGGGAATGTTCGTTAAAACGGAATTTTAAATCCAAATCAACCTTCAAACTAGACTCGATGGATCTTCCAAGATTCATATTCTGAAAAATTTGGTTTTACGGAAATAGAGCAATCTTTCATCAACATTTCATATCATCAGAGCATGTGTCCATTTAACTTTGATTCTCATTATCAAGGATAATTCACAATTGGCCCAATTCATGTTGGAAGTGTCATATGACCTCTCTGGAGTTCTGGGAATTCATGTTATTCTTTGATGGTGCAACAAAAGACAATCCCTAGATGGCAGGTAGTGGGGTGATTCTCAACCCCATGGGAATAGTAGAAACAACATATGGATGGACCTTTCATAAACTATTTGATAATAAGGTGGAATCTTGTGCATTCCTTTAGGTTCTAAAAGTAGTTGCAACCATGCAAATCAAATCAATCAAAGTTTTTGGAAATTCCAAATTGATCATCAAACACATGGTAGAAGGAAATCCAACATTCAAATCAAATTAATCAATTTTTTTGAGATTCCAAATTGATCATCAAACACACACATGGTAGCAGGAACTCTACCGTGAGATATTTAATTAAAGGCCATTCTTGACAGAAATAAAACCCAATACATGACATTTGAAGCCCTGGAGTGTTTTCATATTCTTCGAGAACATAATGTTCTTGTTGATGAACAAGAAGACAAGGACTCGAATTGCTCTATGGACATCCTACTCGTCAACTCTCAACATTATGTTCAACTTATCCCTAAGACAAATGTCAATCAATAAATCGATTGGAAATTGCAGTGAAACGGTGGGATATTTCAATCATCCAAGCTCATGGAACAAGTCTATTCAGAGAAGGGGTTGGTCAGTTTGTTGGTTTTTTCGTTGCAATGGTTAGTAAGATCATTGACTCGTCTTGTAGCAACACAAGACTCAAATTCGTGGACATTCAAGGTGAAGTTGAAGGCCCTTCAGCATTGGTAGTGGTTATTTGTCTCGGCTTCGAACTTCATACGAGGCATCGAGATCTACAATCATGGACCAAGAGGCACTCAACGAAATATGAAGCAGTGATGATAGCTTACTCCTTTTATCTTTGTCAGCGAAAAGCAGAGGTTGGTCAGTAAGCTACATGAATTCGATTCAACATCAAGATAATTATGGAAACTTTGAGGCAATGACATTAGCATTTGGTGGCAAGATAAGATGCATGCGGCATATTGTTTTAGGCTAAAGATACGTCTCTGTCTATCAAACAAGGATCATCCCCTCCCTGTGCATCCCGGGGGTCACCTTGGTTAAAATTCAATCTGGTTTCCTATGACAATAAAGCAAGACAACAAAAAGGGGACAATAAGAAGACTAACTTAGAGCAGCTCCGGGGAAGCACTTTAGCACAACACGCTCCATTGAAATCCAACTATGTTATGGAATCCTCTCTGTAGTATGATAGGTCTGTACTTATGTTAGTGTAATTTCTCCGAGACTTTGTTGAGAATTACATCAAGCTGTTTACCAAATTTTAATATCTTTGCTTCCAAAAAAGTTAAACAAAACATATACATTCTTAGGATACCCTAACTATAACTAGCCGCCTATTTTGTACTACTTTTCACTTTGACTTTGAGAAATGGTTATAATCCTTTTAATTAATACAAATTCTACGGATGATTGTGAAAGAAAAAATTCCAATAATATTTCATATAAAGTAATTTTATTTATTAATACCTACAGAACATCAAAAGCATACTCAAACAAAACAACGTAACGATAACTTTTATCTCAAGAAATTGGAGTGTGATTTCATATCGCTGTACATGTGATAATCTTTAATTTGGTTCCAAGCAGTTTGGAAAGGCTCGACCTTTTTTTTTTTTACAGATTGAACTTTATGTACATATATATGGAGGTGTAAATACATATCTCTGAATATATTATGTTTCCATGTGATTACATCAATGTTGATTTAGCTGATATTCTTTGTTAGTCAAATTACCATGCATTTAAAGTATACATTAATATTTTATATAATGTGTTTTTTAAATGTTTATGAGATGTGTCTTGACATGCTTTAATGCTTAATGTGTTTTTTAAATGTTTATGAGATGTGTCTTGAAATGCTTTAATGCTTTGTTTTTTAAGATAGGATATTTATTTTTTAATATAATATTTTTTTAGGTATTAATTTATTAATTT